>JAKVIS010000399.1:0-75852 GCA_033119425.1 Bufotes viridis
TGTAAGAGCAGTGAGACTATGGACTCTATACTGTAAGAGCAGTGAGACTATAGGCTCTATACTGTAAGAACAGTGAGACTATGGACTCCTATACTGTAAGAGCAGTGAGACTATGGACTCTATGCTGTAAGAGCAGTGAGACTATGGACTCTATACTGTAAGAGCAGTGAGACTATGGACTCTATACTGTAAGAGCAGTGAGACTATGGACTCTTTACTGCTAAACGAGAGCAGTGAGACTATGGACTCTTTACTGTAAGAACAGTGAGACTATGGACTCTATACTGTAAGAGCAGTGAGACTATGGACTCTTTACTGTAAGAGCAGTGAGACTATGGACTCTTTACTGTAAGAGCAGTGAGACTATGGACTCTATTACTGTAAGAGCAGTGAGACCATGGACTCTTTAACTGTAAGAACAGTGAGACTATGGACTCTTTACTGTAAGAGCAGTGAGACTATGGACTCTTTACTGTAAGAGCAGTGAGACTATGGACTCTTTACTGTAAGAGCAGTGAGACTATGGACTCTTTACTGTAAGAGCAGTGAGACTATGGACTCTTACTGTAAGAGCAGTGAGACTATGGACTCTTTACTGTAAGAGCAGTGAGATCTATGGACTCTTTACTGTAAGAGCAGTGAGACTATGGACTCTTACTGTAAGAGCAGTGAGACCATGGACTCTATACTGTAAGAGCAGTGAGACTATGGACTCTATACTGCAAGAGCAGTGAGACTATGGACTCTATACTGTAAGAGCAGTGAGACTATGGACTCTATACTGTAAGAGCAGTGAGACTATGGACTCTATACTGTAAGAGCAGTGAGACTATGGACTCTTTACTGTAAGAGCAGTGAGACTATGGACTCTTTACTGTAAGAGCAGTGAGACTATGGACTCTTTACTGTAAGAGCAGTGAGACTATGGACTCTTACTGTAAGAGCAGTGAGACTATGGACTCTTTACTGTAAGAACAGTGAGACTATGGACTCTTTACTGTAAGAGCAGTGAGACTATGGACTCTTTACTGTAAGAGCAGTGAGACTATGGACCCTTTACTGTAAGAGCAGTGAGACTATGGACTCTATACTGTAAGAGCAGTGAGACTATGGACTCTATACTGCAAGAGCAGTGAGACTATGGACTCTATACTGTAAGAGCAGTGAGACTATGGACTCTATACTGTAAGAGCAGTGAGACTATGGACTCTATACTGTAAGAGCAGTGAGGACTATGGACTCTATACTGTAAGAGCAGTGAGACTATGGACTCTATACTGTAAGAACAGTGAGACTATGGACTCCTATACTGTAAGAGCAGTGAGACTATGGACTCTATACTGTAAGAGCAGTGAGACTATGGACTCTATACTGTAAGAGCAGTGAGACTATGGACTCTATACTGTAAGAGCAGTGAGACTATGGACTCTTTACTGTAAGAGCAGTGAGACTATGGACTCTATACTGTAAGAGCAGTGAGACTATGGACTCTTTACTGTAAGAGCAGTGAGACTATGGACTCTATACTGTAAGAGCAGTGAGACTATGGACTCTATACTGTAAGAGCAGTGAGACTATGAGACTCTTTACTGTAAGAGCAGTGAGACTATGGACTCTTACTGTAAGAGCAGTGAGACTATGGACTCTATACTGTAAGAGCAGTGAGACTATGGACTCTATACTGTAAGAGCAGTGAGACTATGGACTCTATACTGTAAGAGCAGTGAGACTATGGACTCTATACTGTAAGAGCAGTGAGACTATGGACTCTATACTGTAAGAGCAGTGAGACTATGGACTCTATACTGTAAAAGCAGTGAGACTATGGACTCTATACTGTAAGAGCAGTGAGACTATGGACTCTATACTGTAAGAGCAGTGAGACTATGGACTCTATACTGTAAGAGCAGTGAGACTATGGACTCTATACTGTAAGAGCAGTGAGACTATGGACTCTTTACTGTAAGAGCAGTGAGACTATGGACTCTATACTGTAAGAGCAGTGAGACTATGGACTCTTTACTGTAAGAGCAGTGAGACTATGGACTCTTTACTGTAAAGAAGCAGTTGAGACGACTATGGGACTCTTTACTGTAAGAGCAGTGAGACTATGGACTCTATACTGTAAGAGCAGTGAGACTATGGACTCTATACTGTAAGAGCAGTGAGACTATGGACTCTACTACCTGTAAGAGCAGTGAGAACTATGGACTCTATACTGTAAGAGCAGTGAGACTATGGACTCTATACTGTAAGAGCAGTGAGACTATGGACTCTATACTGTAAGAGCAGTGAGACTATGGACTCTATACTGTAAGAGCAGTGAGACTATGGACTCTATACTGTAAGAGCAGTGAGACTATGGACTCTATACTGTAAGAGCAGTGAGACTATGGACTCTATACTGTAAGAGCAGTGAGACTATGGACTCTATACTGTAAGAGCAGTGAGACTATGGACTCTATACTGTAAGAGCAGTGAGACTATGGACTCTATACTGTAAGAGCAGTGAGACTATGGACTCTATACTGTAAGAGCAGTGAGACTATGGACTCTTTACTGTAAGAGCAGTGAGACTATGGACTCTATACTGTAAGAGCAGTGAGACTATGGACTCTATACTGTAAGAGCAGTGAGACTACTGTAAGAGCAGTGAGACTATGGACTCTATACTGTAAGAGCAGTGAGACTATGGACTCTATACTGTAAGAGCAGTGAGGCTATGGACTCTATACTGTAAGAGCAGTGAGACTATGGACTCTTTACTGTAAGAGCAGTGAGACTATGGACTCTATACTGTAAGAGCAGTGAGACTATGGACTCTATACTGTAAGAGCAGTGAGACTATGGACTCTTTACTGTAAGAGCAGTGAGACTATGGACTCTATACTGTAAGAGCAGTGAGACTATGGACTCTATACTGTAGAGCAGTGAGACTATAGGACTCTATACTGTAAGAGCAGTGAGACTATGGACTCTATACTGTAAGAGCAGTGAGACTATGGACTCTATACTGTAAGAGCAGTGAGACTATGGACTCTATACTGTAAGAGCAGTGAGACTATGGACTCTATACTGTAAGAGCAGTGAGACTATGGACTCTATACTGTAAGAGCAGTGAGACTATGGACTCTTTACTGTAAGAGCAGTGAGACTATGGACTCTATACTGTAAGAGCAGTGAGACTATGGACTCTATACTGTAAGAGCAGTGAGACTATGGACTCTATACTGTAAGAGCAGTGAGACTATGGACTCTATACTGTAAGAGCAGTGAGACTATGGACTCTATACTGTAAGAGCAGTGAGACTATGGACTCTATACTGTAAGAGCAGTGAGACTATGGACTCTATACTGTAAGAGCAGTGAGACTATGGACTCTATACTGTAAGAGCAGTGAGACTATGGACTCTTTACTGTAAGAGCAGTGAGACTATGGACTCTTTACTGTAAGAGCAGTGAGACTATGGACTCTATACTGTAAGAGCAGTGAGACTATGGACTCTGTACTGTAAGAGCAGTGAGACTATGGACTCTTTACTGTAAGAGCAGTGAGACTATGGACTCTATACTGTAAGAGCAGTGAGACTATGGACTCTTTACTGTAAGAGCAGTGAGACTATGGACTCTTTACTGTAAGAACAGTGAGACTATGGACTCTATACTGTAAGAGCAGTGAGACTATGGACTCTTTACTGTAAGAGCAGTGAGACTATGGACTCTATACTGTAAGAGCAGTGAGACTATGGACTCTGTACTGTAAGAGCAGTGAGACTATGGACTCTTTACTGTAAGAGCAGTGAGACTATGGACTCTTTACTGTAAGAGCAGTGAGACTATGGACTCTTTACTGTAAGAGCAGTGAGACTATGGACTCTTTACTGTAAGAGCAGTGAGACTATGGACTCTTTACTGTAAGAGCAGTGAGACTATGGACTCTTTACTGTAAGAGCAGTGAGACTATGGACTCTATACTGTAAGAGCAGTGAGACTATGGACTCTTTACTGTAAGAGCAGTGAGACTATGGACTCTTTACTGTAAGAGCAGTGAGACTATGGACTCTTTACTGTAAGAGCAGTGAGACTATGGACTCTTTACTGTAAGAGCAGTGAGACTATGGACTCTTTACTGTAAGAGCAGTGAGACTATGGACTCTTTACTGTAAGAGCAGTGAGACTATGGACTCTTTACTGTAAGAGCAGTGAGACTATGGACTCTTTACTGTAAGATCAGTGAGACTATGGACTCTATACTGTAAGAGCAGTGAGACTATGGACTCTATACTGTAAGAGCAGTGAGACTATGGACTCTTTACTGTAAGAGCAGTGAGACTATGGACTCTATACTGTAAGAGCAGTGAGACTATGGACTCTTTACTGTAAGAGCAGTGAGACTATGGACTCTATACTGTAAGAGCAGTGAGACTATGGACTCTATACTGTAAGAGCAGTGAGACTATGGACTCTATACTGTAAGAGCAGTGAGACTATGGACTCTATACTGTAAGAGCAGTGAGACTATGGACTCTATACTGTAAGAGCAGTGAGACTATGGACTCTATACTGTAAGAGCAGTGAGACTATGGACTCTTTACTGTAAGAGCAGTGAGACTATGGACTCTTTACTGTAAGAGCAGTGAGACTATGGACTCTATACTGTAAGAGCAGTGAGACTATGGACTCTATACTGTAAGAGCAGTGAGACTATGGACTCTATACTGTAAGAGCAGTGAGACTATGGACTCTATACTGTAAGAGCAGTGAGACTATGGACTCTTTACTGTAAGAGCAGTGAGACTATGGACTCTATACTGTAAGAGCAGTGAGACTATGGACTCTTTACTGTAAGAGCAGTGAGACTATGGACTCTTTACTGTAAGAGCAGTGAGACTATGGACTCTATACTGTAAGACCAGTGAGACTATGGACTCTTTACTGTAAGAGCAGTGAGACTATGGACTCTATACTGTAAGAGCAGTGAGACTATGGACTCTATACTGTAAGAGCAGTGAGACTATGGACTCTATACTGTAAGAGCAGTGAGACTATGGACTCTTTACTGTAAGAGCAGTGAGACTATGGACTCTATACTGTAAGAACAGTGAGACTATGGACTCTTTACTGTAAGAGCAGTGAGACTATGGACTCTTTACTGTAAGAGCAGTGAGACTATGGACTCTTTACTGTAAGAGCAGTGAGACTATAGACTCTATACTGTAAGAGCAGTGAGACTATGGACTCTATACTGTAAGAGCAGTGAGACTATGGACTCTATACTGTAAGAGCAGTGAGACTATGGACTCTATACTGTAAGAGCAGTGAGACTATGGACTCTATACTGTAAGAGCAGTGAGACTATGGACTCTATACTGTAAGAGCAGTGAGACTATGGACTCTATACTGTAAGAGCAGTGAGACTATGGACTCTATACTGTAAGAGCAGTGAGACTATGGACTCTTTACTGTAAGAGCAGTGAGACTATGGACTCTATACTGTAAGAGCAGTGAGACTATGGACTCTATACTGTAAGAGCAGTGAGACTATGGACTCTATACTGTAAGAGCAGTGAGACTATGGACTCTATACTGTAAGAGCAGTGAGACTATGGACTCTGTACTGTAAGAGCAGTGAGACTATGGACTCTATACTGTAAGAGCAGTGAGACTATGGACTCTATACTGTAAGAGCAGTGAGACTATGGACTCTATACTGTAAGAGCAGTGAGACTATGGACTCTTTACTGTAAGAGCAGTGAGACTATGGACTCTTTACTGTAAGAGCAGTGAGACTATGGACTCTTTACTGTAGAGCAGTGAGACTATGGACTCTATACTGTAAGAGCAGTGAGACTATGGACTCTTTACTGTAAGAGCAGTGAGACTATGGACTCTATACTGTAAGAGCAGTGAGACTATGGACTCTCTACTGTAAGAGCAGTGAGACTATGGACTCTTTACTGTAAGAGCAGTGAGACTATAGGGACTCTTCTACTGTAAGAGCAGTGAGACTATGGACTCTATACTGTAAGAGCAGTGAGACTATGGACTCTATACTGTAAGAGCAGTGAGACTATGGACTCTTTACTGTAAGAGCAGTGAGACTATGGACTCTTTACTGTAAGAGCAGTGAGACTATGGACTCTATACTGTAAGAGCAGTGAGACTATGGACTCTATACTGTAAGAGCAGTGAGACTATGGACTCTATACTGTAAGAGCAGTGAGACTATGGACTCTATACTGTAAGAGCAGTGAGACTATGGACTCTTTACTGTAAGAGCAGTGAGACTATGGACTCTATACTGTAAGAGCAGTGAGACTATGGACTCTATACTGTAAGAGCAGTGAGACTATGGACTCTATACTGTAAGAGCAGTGAGACTATGGACTCTTTACTGTAAGAACAGTCGAGACTATGGACTCTATACTGTAAGAGCAGTGAGACTATGGACTCTTTACTGTAAGAGCAGTGAGACTATGGACTCTTTACTGTAAGAGCAGTGAGACTATGGACTCTTTACTGTAAGAGCAGTGAGACTATGGACTCTACTGTAAGAGCAGTGAGACTATGGACTCTTTACTGTAAGAGCAGTGAGACTATGGACTCTTTACTGTAAGAGCAGTGAGACTATGGACTCTTTACTGTAAGAGCAGTGAGACTATGGACTCTTTACTGTAAGAGCAGTGAGACTATGGACTCTATACTGTAAGAGCAGTGAGACTATGGACTCTATACTGTAAGAGCAGTGAGACTATGGACTCTATACTGTAAGAGCAGTGAGACTATGGACTCTATACTGTAAGAGCAGTGAGACTATGGACTCTATACTGTAAGAGCAGTGAGACTATGGACTCTATACTGTAAGAGCAGTGAGACTATGGACTCTTTACTGTAAGAGCAGTGAGACTATGGACTCTATACTGTAAGAGCAGTGAGACTATGAACTCTTTACTGTAAGAGCAGTGAGACTATGGACTCTTTACTGTAAGAGCAGTCGAGACTATGGACTCTATACTGTAAGAGCAGTGAGACTATGGACTCTTTACTGTAAGAGCAGTGAGACTATGGACTCTATACTGTAAGAGCAGTGAGACTATGGACTCTTTACTGTAAGAGCAGTGAGACTATGGACTCTATACTGTAAGAGCAGTGAGACTATGGACTCTTTACTGTAAGAGCAGTGAGACTATGGACTCTTTACTGTAAGAGCAGTGAGACTATGGACTCTTTACTGTAAGAGCAGTGAGACTATGGACTCTTTACTGTAAGAGCAGTGAGACTATGGACTCTATACTGTAAGAGCAGTGAGACTATGGACTCTTTACTGTAAGAGCATCGAGACTATGAACTCTTTACTGTAAGAGCAGTGAGACTATGAACTCTTTACTGTAAGAGCAGTGACACTATGGACTCTTTACTGTAAGAGCAGTGAGACTATGGACTCTTTACTGTAAGAGCAGTGAGACTATGGACTCTTTACTGTAAGAGCAGTGAGACTATGGACTCTTTACTGTAAGAGCAGTGAGACTATGGACTCTTTACAGTAAGAGCAGTGAGACTATGGACTCTTTACAGTAAGAGCAGTGAGACTATATTAGTATAGTATATATATATAGTCACACACAGCAGCCCCCCCCCCAGTATATAATCTCATACAGCAGCCCCCCCAGTATATAATCTCACACAGCAGCCCCCAGTATAATCTACACAGTCCCCAGTATATAATCTCAGACAGCAGCCCCCCCAGTATATAATCTCACACAGCAGCCCCCCAGTATATAATCTCACACAGCAGCCCCCACAGTATAATCTCACACAGCAGCCTCCCCAGTATAATCTCACACAGCAGCCCCCAGTATATAATCCACACAGCAGCCTCCCAGTATAATCTCACACAGCAGCCCCAGTATATAATCTCACACAGCATATACTGGGGGAGCGCTGTGTGAGAGATTACTACTACGTGGAGGGCTGCTGTGTGAGGTTATATACTGGGGGCTGCTGTGTGAGATTATATACTGGGGGAGCTGCTGTGTGAGATTATATACTGGGGGGCTACTGTGTGAGATTATATACTGGGGGCTGCTGTGTGAGGTTATATACTGGGGGGCTGCTGTGTGAGATTATATACTGGGGGGGCTGCTGTGTGAGGTTATATACTGGGGGGCTGCTGTGAGGTTATATACTGGGGGCTGCTGTGTGAGGTTATATACTGGGGGGCTGCTGTGTGAGATTATATACTGGGGGGCTGCTGTGTGAGATTATATACTGGGGGGGCTGCTGTGTGAGGTTATATACTGGGGAGCTGCTGTGTGAGGTTATATACTGGGGAGCTGCTGTGTGAGGTTATATACTGGGGGGCTGCTGTGTGAGGTTATATACTGGGGGGCTGCTGTGTGAGGTTATATACTGGGGGGGCTGCTGTGTGAGGTTATATACTGGGGGGGCTGCTGTGTGAGGTTATATACTGGGGGGCTGCTGTGTGAGGTTATATACTGGGGGGCTGCTGTGTGAGGTTATATACTGGGGGGCTGCTGTGTGAGGTTATATACTGGGGGGCTGCTGTGTGAGGTTATATACTGGGGGGCTGCTGTGTGAGGTTATATACTGGGGGGCTGCTGTGTGAGGTTATATACTGGGGGGCTGCTGTGTGAGGTTATATACTGGGGGGCTGCTGTGTGAGGTTATATACTGGGGGCTGCTGTGTGAGGTTATATACTGGGGGCTGCTGTGTGAGGTTATATACTGGGGGGGCTGCTGTGTGAGGTTATATACTGGGGGGCTGCTGTGTGAGGTTATATACTGGGGGGCTGCTGTGTGAGGTTATATACTGGGGGGCTGCTGTGTGAGGTTATATACTGGGGGAGCTGCTGTGTGAGGTTATATACTGGGGGGCTGCTGTGTGAGGTTATATACTGGGGGGCTGCTGTGTGAGGTTATATACTGGGGGGCTGCTGTGTGAGGTTATATACTGGGGGGCTGCTGTGTGAGGTTATATACTGGGGGGCTGCTGTGTGAGGTTATATACTGGGGGGCTGCTGTGTGAGGTTATATACTGGGGGGCTGCTGTGTGAGGTTATATACTGGGGGGCTGCTGTGTGAGGTTATATACTGGGGGGGCTGCTGTGTGAGGTTATATACTGGGGAGCTGCTGTGTGAGGTTATATACTGGGGGGCTGCTGTGTGAGGTTATATACTGGGGGGCTGCTGTGTGAGGTTATATACTGGGGGGGCTGCTGTGTGAGGTTATATACTGGGGGGCTGCTGTGTGAGGTTATATACTGGGGGGCTGCTGTGTGAGGTTATATACTGGGGGGCTGCTGTGTGAGGTTATATACTGGGGGGCTGCTGTGTGAGGTTATATACTGGGGGGGCTGCTGTGTGAGGTTATATACTGGGGGGCTGCTGTGTGAGGTTATATACTGGGGGCTGCTGTGTGAGGTTATATACTGGGGAGCTGCTGTGTGAGGTTATATACTGGGGGGCTGCTGTGTGAGGTTATATACTGGGGGGCTGCTGTGTGAGGTTATATACTGGGGGGCTGCTGTGTGAGGTTATATACTGGGGGGCTGCTGTGTGAGGTTATATACTGGGGGGCTGCTGTGTGAGTTATATACTGGGGGGCTGCTGTGTGAGGTTATATACTGGGGGGCTGCTGTGTGAGGTTATATACTGGGGGGCTGCTGTGTGAGGTTATATACTGGGGGGCTGCTGTGTGAGGTTATATACTGGGGGGCTGCTGTGTGAGGTTATATACTGGGGGGCTGCTGTGAGGTTATATACTGGGGGGCTGCTGTGTGAGGTTATATACTGGGGGGCTGCTGTGTGAGGTTATATACTGGGGGGCTGCTGTGTGAGGTTATATACTGGGGGGCTGCTGTGTGAGGTTATATACTGGGGAGCTGCTGTGTGAGGTTATATACTGGGGGAGCTGCTGTGTGAGGTTATATACTGGGGGGGCTGCTGTGTGAGGTTATATACTGGGGGGCTGCTGTGAGGTTATATACTGGGGGGCTGCTGTGTGAGGTTATATACTGGGGGGGCTGCTGTGTGAGGTTATATACTGGGGGGGCTGCTGTGTGAGGTTATATACTGGGGGGCTGCTGTGTGAGGTTATATACTGGGGGGCTGCTGTGTGAGGTTATATACTGGGGGGCTGCTGTGTGAGGTTATATACTGGGGGGGCTGCTGTGTGAGGTTATATACTGGGGGGCTGCTGTGTGAGGTTATATACTGGGGGGCTGCTGTGTGAGGTTATATACTGGGGGGGCTGCTGTGTGAGGTTATATACTGGGGGGCTGCTGTGTGAGGTTATATACTGGGGGGCTGCTGTGTGAGGTTATATACTGGGGGGCTGCTGTGTGAGGTTATATACTGGGGGAGCTGCTGTGTGAGGTTATATACTGGGGGGGCTGCTGTGTGAGGTTATATACTGGGGGGCTGCTGTGTGAGGTTATATACTGGGGGGCTGCTGTGTGAGGTTATATACTGGGGGGCTGCTGTGTGAGGTTATATACTGGGGGGGCTGCTGTGTGAGGTTATATACTGGGGGGGCTGCTGTGTGAGGTTATATACTGGGGGGGCTGCTGTGTGAGGTTATATACTGGGGGGCTGCTGTGTGAGGTTATATACTGGGGGGCTGCTGTGTGAGGTTATATACTGGGGGGGCTGCTGTGTGAGGTTATATACTGGGGGGCTGCTGTGTGAGGTTATATACTGGGGGGCTGCTGTGTGAGGTTATATACTAGGGGGGCTGCTGTGTGAGGTTATATACTGGGGGGCTGCTGTGTGAGGTTATATACTGGGGGGCTGCTGTGTGAGGTTATATACTGGGGGGCTGCTGTGTGAGGTTATATACTGGGGGCTGCTGTGTGAGGTTATATACTGGGGGGCTGCTGTGTGAGGTTATATACTGGGGGGCTGCTGTGTGAGGTTATATACTGGGGGGCTGCTGTGTGAGGTTATATACTGGGGGGCTGCTGTGTGAGGTTATATACTGGGGGGCTGCTGTGTGAGGTTATATACTGGGGGGGCTGCTGTGTGAGGTTATATACTGGGGGGCTGCTGTGTGAGGTTATATACTGGGGGGCTGCTGTGTGAGGTTATATACTGGGGGGGCTGCTGTGTGAGGTTATATACTGGGGGCTGCTGTGTGAGGTTATATACTGGGGGGGCTGCTGTGTGAGGTTATATACTGGGGGCTGCTGTGTGAGGTTATATACTGGGGGGCTGCTGTGTGAGGTTATATACTGGGGAGGCTGCTGTGTGAGGTTATATACTGGGGGGGCTGCTGTGTGAGGTTATATACTGGGGGGCTGCTGTGTGAGGTTATATACTGGGGGGCTGCTGTGTGAGGTTATATACTGGGGGGCTGCTGTGTGAGGTTATATACTGGGGGGGCTGCTGTGTGAGGTTATATACTGGGGGGGCTGCTGTGTGAGGTTATATACTGGGGGAGCTGCTGTGTGAGGTTATATACTGGGGTGGGGCAGTATATAATCTAACACAGCACCCCCCGTATATAATCTAACACAACTCCCCCGTATATAATCTCACACAGCAGCCCCCTATATATAATCTCACATATAAACCCCCCCAGTATATAATAACACACGGCAGCCCTCTCCCCATTTTCAGGCCTTTCTCCTCTGCAGCCTGTGACAGTGGAGCGCGCCGGATCTCATTTCCGCAGTGGGCGCACGCGCGACTTCCCCTGTAATTTTCCCTTACCTGTGGTAGTTGTGCGCATGCGCACCCCTTGTGCGCTTGCGCTGAAGTTGTGTCAACCGGAAGTGAGGACGGTTAAGGTATTCTGACGAAGTAAGGCTTTTTGATATAACACCGGCTGCCGAGCCCACGTGATCTAGTGATGTCACGTAAGATTGTGACGTCAGGAGGTCCTAACGGAGTATAGTATTATAGTATAGTATAGTATATATACTCAATGCACCCAGACGTGTGATAATGTCCCGTCTATACATATATATATATACTCACTGCCCATGTACTGACATATATACACTGTCTGTATACATATACATGTGGTAATATACTGTCTATATATATATACACTGCCCATGTACTGACATATATACACTGTCTGTATACATATACATGTGGTAATATACTGTCTATATATATATACACACTGCCCATGTACTGACATATATACACTGTCTGTATACATATACATGTGGTAATATACTGTCTATATATATATATATATACACACTGCCCATGTACTGACATATATACACTGTCTGTATACATATACATGTGGTAATATACTGTCTATATATATATATATTACACTGCCCATGTACTGACATATATACACTGTCTGTATACATATACATGTGGTAATATACTGTCTATATATATATATACACACTGCCCATGTACTGACATATATACACTGTCTGTATACATATACATGTGGTAATATACTGTCTATATATATATACACTGCCCATGTACTGACATATATACACTGTCTGTATATATATACACACTGCCCATGTACTGACATATATACACTGTCTGTATACATATACATGTGGTAATATACTGTCTATATATATATATATACACTGCCCATGTACTGACATATATACACTGTCTGTATACATATACATGTGGTAATATACTGTCTATATATATATATACACACTGCCCATGTACTGACATATATACACTGTCTGTATACATATACATGTGGTAATATACTGTCTATATATATATATACACACTGCCCATGTACTGACATATATACACTGTCTGTATACATATACATGTGGTAATATACTGTCTATATATATATATACACACTGCCCATGTACTGACATATATACACTGTCTGTATACATATACATGTGGTAATATACTGTCTATATATATATATACACACTGCCCATGTACTGACATATATACACTGTCTGTATACATATACATGTGGTAATATACTGTCTATATATATATATATACACACTGCCCATGTACTGACATATATACACTGTCTGTATACATATACATGTGGTAATATACTGTCTATATATATATATATACACACTGCCCATGTACTGACATATATACACTGTCTGTATACATATACATGTGGTAATATACTGTCTATATATATATATATACACTGCCCATGTACTGACATATATACACTGTCTGTATACATATACATGTGGTAATATACTGTCTATATATATATATACACACTGCCCATGTACTGACATATATACACTGTCTGTATACATATACATGTGGTAATATACTGTCTATATATATATATATACACACTGCCCATGTACTGACATATATACACTGTCTGTATACATATACATGTGGTAATATACTGTCTATATATATATATATATACACTGCCCATGTACTGACATATATACACTGTCTGTATACATATACATGTGGTAATATACTGTCTATATATATATATACACACTGCCCATGTACTGACATATATACACTGTCTGTATACATATACATGTGGTAATATACTGTCTATATATATATATACACACTGCCCATGTACTGACATATATACACTGTCTGTATACATATACATGTGGTAATATACTGTCTATATATATATATATACACTGCCCATGTACTGACATATATACACTGTCTGTATACATATACATGTGGTAATATACTGTCTATATATATATATATACACTGCCCATGTACTGACATATATACACTGTCTGTATACATATACATGTGGTAATATACTGTCTATATATATATATACACACTGCCCATGTACTGACATATATACACTGTCTGTATACATATACATGTGGTAATATACTGTCTATATATATATATATACACTGCCCATGTACTGACATATATACACTGTCTGTATACATATACATGTGGTAATATACTGTCTATATATATATATATACACTGCCCATGTACTGACATATATACACTGTCTGTATACATATACATGTGGTAATATACTGTCTATATATATATATACACACTGCCCATGTACTGACATATATACACTGTCTGTATACATATACATGTGGTAATATACTGTCTATATATATATATACACACTGCCCATGTACTGACATATATACACTGTCTGTATACATATACATGTGGTAATATACTGTCTATATATATATATATACACACTGCCCATGTACTGACATATATACACTGTCTGTATACATATACATGTGGTAATATACTGTCTATATATATATATACACACTGCCCATGTACTGACATATATACACTGTCTGTATACATATACATGTGGTAATATACTGTCTATATATATATATACACACTGCCCATGTACTGACATATATACACTGTCTGTATACATATACATGTGGTAATATACTGTCTATATATATATATATACACACTGCCCATGTACTGACATATATACACTGTCTGTATACATATACATGTGGTAATATACTGTCTATATATATATATACACACTGCCCATGTACTGACATATATACACTGTCTGTATACATATACATGTGGTAATATACTGTCTATATATATATATACACACTGCCCATGTACTGACATATATACACTGTCTGTATACATATACATGTGGTAATATACTGTCTATATATATATATATACACTGCCCATGTACTGACATATATACACTGTCTGTATACATATACATGTGGTAATATACTGTCTATATATATATATACACACTGCCCATGTACTGACATATATACACTGTCTGTATACATATACATGTGGTAATATACTGTCTATATATATATATATACACACTGCCCATGTACTGACATATATACACTGTCTGTATACATATACATGTGGTAATATACTGTCTATATATATATATATACACTGCCCATGTACTGACATATATACACTGTCTGTATACATATACATGTGGTAATATACTGTCTATATATATATATACACACTGCCCATGTACTGACATATATACACTGTCTGTATACATATACATGTGGTAATATACTGTCTATATATATATATATACACACTGCCCATGTACTGACATATATACACTGTCTGTATACATATACATGTGGTAATATACTGTCTATATATATATATATACACTGCCCATGTACTGACATATATACACTGTCTGTATACATATACATGTGGTAATATACTGTCTATATATATATATACACACTGCCCATGTACTGACATATATACACTGTCTGTATACATATACATGTGGTAATATACTGTCTATATATATATATACACACTGCCCATGTACTGACATATATACACTGTCTGTATACATATACATGTGGTAATATACTGTCTATATATATATATATATACACTGCCCATGTACTGACATATATACACTGTCTGTATACATATACATGTGGTAATATACTGTCTATATATATATATATACACTGCCCATGTACTGACATATATACACTGTCTGTATACATATACATGTGGTAATATACTGTCTATATATATATATACACACTGCCCATGTACTGACATATATACACTGTCTGTATACATATACATGTGGTAATATACTGTCTATATATATATATATACACACTGCCCATGTACTGACATATATACACTGTCTGTATACATATACATGTGGTAATATACTGTCTATATATATATATATACACACTGCCCATGTACTGACATATATACACTGTCTGTATACATATACATGTGGTAATATACTGTCTATATATATATATATACACTGCCCATGTACTGACATATATACACTGTCTGTATACATATACATGTGGTAATATACTGTCTATATATATATATATCACACTGCCCATGTACTGACATATATACACTGTCTGTATACATATACATGTGGTAATATACTGTCTATATATATATACACACTGCCCATGTACTGACATATATACACTGTCTGTATACATATACATGTGGTAATATACTGTCTATATATATATATACACTGCCCATGTACTGACATATATACACTGTCTGTATACATATACATGTGGTAATATACTGTCTATATATATATATACATACACTGCCCATGTACTGACATATATACACTGTCTGTATACATATACATGTGGTAATATACTGTCTATATATATATATACACACTGCCCATGTACTGACATATATACACTGTCTGTATACATATACATGTGGTAATATACTGTCTATATATATATATACACACTGCCCATGTACTGACATATATACACTGTCTGTATACATATACATGTGGTAATATACTGTCTATATATATATATATAACACTGCCCATGTACTGACATATATACACTGTCTGTATACATATACATGTGGTAATATACTGTCTATATATATATATACACACTGCCCATGTACTGACATATATACACTGTCTGTATACATATACATGTGGTAATATACTGTCTATATATATATATATACACTGCCCATGTACTGACATATATACACTGTCTGTATACATATACATGTGATAATGTCCCGTCTATATATATATATATACACACTGCCCATGTACTGACATATATACACTGTCTGTATACATATACATGTGGTAATATACTGTCTATATATATATACACACTGCCCATGTACTGACATATATACACTGTCTGTATACATATACATGTGGTAATATACTGTCTATATATATATATATATATATACACTGCCCATGTACTGACATATATACACTGTCTGTATACATATACATGTGGTAATATACTGTCTATATATATATATACACTGCCCATGTACTGACATATATACACTGTCTGTATACATATACATGTGGTAATATACTGTCTATATATATATACACACTGCCCATGTACTGACATATATACACTGTCTGTATACATATACATGTGGTAATATACTGTCTATATATATATATACACTGCCCATGTACTGACATATATACACTGTCTGTATACATATACATGTGGTAATATACTGTCTATATATATATATACACTGCCCATGTACTGACATATATACACTGTCTGTATACATATACATGTGGTAATATACTGTCTATATATATATATACACACTGCCCATGTTCTGACATATATACACTGTCTGTATACATATACGGTTATATCGCTGTTACAGTTCCTCTGTATTCGGCTGTTCCTTAGTCACGAGTTAGGAGAATTGCTGCATGCTATATATATCAGTATATATGTGTGTGTAGTACAGGCGTGTGCTGAATCGTGTGCGTGCGTTAGTCCCACAGACCCATGCGATCACTTCTAGAACATGTCACCGTGTACTGCCCAGATACTGACACCCTTGATATACGATTATGTCGTTGTTACAGTTCCTCTGTATTCGGCTGTTCCTTAGTCACGAGTTTGGAGAATTGCTGCATGCTATATCTCAGTATATATGTGTGTAGTACAGGCGTGTGCTGAATCGTGTGCGTGCGTTTCTCCCACAGACCCATGCTATCACTTCTAGAACCTGTCACCGTGTACTGTCTAGATACTGACACCCTTGATATGCGGTTATATCGCTGTTACAGTTCCTCTGTATTCGGCTGTTCCTTAGTCACAAGTTAGGAGAATTGCTGCATGCTATATATCAGTATATATGTGTGTAGTACAGGCGTGTGCTGAATCGTGTGCGTGCGTTTCTCCCACAGACCCATGCGATCACTTCTAGAACATGTCACCGTGTACTGTCTAGATACTGACACCCTTGATATACGGTTATATCGCTGTTACAGTTCCTCTGTATTCGGCTGTTCCTTAATCACAAGTTAGGAGAATTGCTGCATGCTATATGTATATCTCAGTATATGTGTGTAGTACAGGCGTGTGCTGAATCGTGTGCGTGCGTTTCTCCCACAGACCCATGCGATCACTTCTAGAACATGTCACCGTGTACTGTCCAGATACTGACACCCTTGATATATGGTTATATCGCTGTTACAGTTCCTCTGTATTCGGCTGTTCCTTAGTCACAAGTTAGGAGAATTGCTGCATGCTATATATCAGTATATATGTGTGTAGTACAGGCGTGTGCTGAATCGTGTGCGTGCGTTTCTCCCACAGACCCATGCGATCACTTCTAGAACATGTCACCGTGTACTGTCCAGATACTGACACCCTTGATATGCGGTTATATCGCTGTTACAGTTCCTCTGTATTCGGCTGTTCCTTAGTCACAAGTTAGGAGAATTGCTGCATGCTATATATCAGTATATATGTGTGTAGTACAGGCGTGTGCTGAATCGTGTGCGTGCGTTTCTCCCACAGACCCATGCGATCACTTCTAGAACATGTCACCGTGTACTGTCCAGATACTGACACCCTTGATATACGGTTATGTCGCTGTTACAGTTCCTCTGTATTCGGCTGTTCCTTAGTCACAAGTTAGGAGAATTGCTGCATGCTATATATCAGTATATATGTGTGT
This sequence comes from Bufotes viridis, assembly GCA_033119425.1. Classification (NCBI taxonomy): domain Eukaryota; kingdom Metazoa; phylum Chordata; class Amphibia; order Anura; family Bufonidae; genus Bufotes; species Bufotes viridis. The sequence goes on from JAKVIS010000399.1 coordinate 18,484, forward strand.
AGTACAGGCGTGTGCTGAATCGTGTGCGTGCGTTTCTCCCACAGACCCATGCGATCACTTCTAGAACATGTCACCGTGTACTGTCCAGATACTGACACCCTTGATATACGGTTATGTCGCTGTTACAGTTCCTCTGTATTCGGCTGTTCCTTAGTCACAAGTTAGGAGAATTGCTGCATGCTATATATCAGTATATATGTGTGTAGTACAGGCGTGTGCTGAATCGTGTGCGTGCGTTTCTCCCACAGACCCATGCGATCACTTCTAGAACATGTCACCGTGTACTGTCCAGATACTGACACCCTTGATATACGGTTATGTCGCTGTTACAGTTCCTCTGTATTCGGCTGTTCCTTAGTCACAAGTTAGGAGAATTGCTGCATGCTATATATCAGTATATATGTGTGTAGTACAGGCGTGTGCTGAATCGTGTGCGTGCGTTTCTCCCACAGACCCATGCGATCACTTCTAGAACATGTCACCGTGTACTGTCCAGATACTGACACCCTTGATATACGGTTATGTCGCTGTTACAGTTCCTCTGTATTCGGCTGTTCCTTAGTCACAAGTTAGGAGAATTGCTGCATGCTATATATCAGTATATATGTGTGTAGTACAGGCGTGTGCTGAATCGTGTGCGTGCGTTTCTCCCACAGACCCATGCGATCACTTCTAGAACATGTCACCGTGTACTGTCCAGATACTGACACCCTTGATATACGGTTATGTCGCTGTTACAGTTCCTCTGTATTCGGCTGTTCCTTAGTCACAAGTTAGGAGAATTGCTGCATGCTATATATCAGTATATATGTGTGTAGTACAGGCGTGTGCTGAATCGTGTGCGTGCGTTTCTCCCACAGACCCATGCGATCACTTCTAGAACATGTCACCGTGTACTGTCCAGATACTGACACCCTTGATATACGGTTATGTCGCTGTTACAGTTCCTCTGTATTCGGCTGTTCCTTAGTCACAAGTTAGGAGAATTGCTGCATGCTATATATCAGTATATATGTGTGTAGTACAGGCGTGTGCTGAATCGTGTGCGTGCGTTTCTCCCACAGACCCATGCGATCACTTCTAGAACATGTCACCGTGTACTGTCCAGATACTGACACCCTTGATATACGGTTATGTCGCTGTTACAGTTCCTCTGTATTCGGCTGTTCCTTAGTCACAAGTTAGGAGAATTGCTGCATGCTATATATCAGTATATATGTGTGTAGTACAGGCGTGTGCTGAATCGTGTGCGTGCGTTTCTCCCACAGACCCATGCGATCACTTCTAGAACATGTCACCGTGTACTGTCCAGATACTGACACCCTTGATATACGGTTATGTCGCTGTTACAGTTCCTCTGTATTCGGCTGTTCCTTAGTCACAAGTTAGGAGAATTGCTGCATGCTATATATCAGTATATATGTGTGTAGTACAGGCGTGTGCTGAATCGTGTGCGTGCGTTTCTCCCACAGACCCATGCGATCACTTCTAGAACATGTCACCGTGTACTGTCCAGATACTGACACCCTTGATATACGGTTATGTCGCTGTTACAGTTCCTCTGTATTCGGCTGTTCCTTAGTCACAAGTTAGGAGAATTGCTGCATGCTATATATCAGTATATATGTGTGTAGTACAGGCGTGTGCTGAATCGTGTGCGTGCGTTTCTCCCACAGACCCATGCGATCACTTCTAGAACATGTCACCGTGTACTGTCCAGATACTGACACCCTTGATATACGGTTATGTCGCTGTTACAGTTCCTCTGTATTCGGCTGTTCCTTAGTCACAAGTTAGGAGAATTGCTGCATGCTATATATCAGTATATATGTGTGTAGTACAGGCGTGTGCTGAATCGTGTGCGTGCGTTTCTCCCACAGACCCATGCGATCACTTCTAGAACATGTCACCGTGTACTGTCCAGATACTGACACCCTTGATATACGGTTATGTCGCTGTTACAGTTCCTCTGTATTCGGCTGTTCCTTAGTCACAAGTTAGGAGAATTGCTGCATGCTATATACTCAGTATATATGTGTGTAGTACAGGCGTGTGCTGAATCGTGTGCGTGCGTTTCTCCCACAGACCCATGCGATCACTTCTAGAACATGTCACCGTGTACTGTCCAGATACTGACACCCTTGATATACGGTTATGTCGCTGTTACAGTTCCTCTGTATTCGGCTGTTCCTTAGTCACAAGTTAGGAGAATTGCTGCATGCTATATATCAGTATATATGTGTGTAGTACAGGCGTGTGCTGAATCGTGTGCGTGCGTTTCTCCCACAGACCCATGCGATCACTTCTAGAACATGTCACCGTGTACTGTCCAGATACTGACACCCTTGATATACGGTTATGTCGCTGTTACAGTTCCTCTGTATTCGGCTGTTCCTTAGTCACAAGTTAGGAGAATTGCTGCATGCTATATATCAGTATATATGTGTGTAGTACAGGCGTGTGCTGAATCGTGTGCGTGCGTTTCTCCCACAGACCCATGCGATCACTTCTAGAACATGTCACCGTGTACTGTCCAGATACTGACACCCTTGATATACGGTTATGTCGCTGTTACAGTTCCTCTGTATTCGGCTGTTCCTTAGTCACAAGTTAGGAGAATTGCTGCATGCTATATATCAGTATATATGTGTGTAGTACAGGCGTGTGCTGAATCGTGTGCGTGCGTTTCTCCCACAGACCCATGCGATCACTTCTAGAACATGTCACCGTGTACTGTCCAGATACTGACACCCTTGATATACGGTTATATCGCTGTTACAGTTCCTCTGTATTCGGCTGTTCCTTAGTCACAAGTTAGGAGAATTGCTGCATGCTATATATCAGTATATATGTGTGTAGTACAGGCGTGTGCTGAATCGTGTGCGTGCGTTTCTCCCACAGACCCATGCGATCACTTCTAGAACATGTCACCGTGTACTGTCCAGATACTGACACCCTTGATATACGGTTATGTCGCTGTTACAGTTCCTCTGTATTCGGCTGTTCCTTAGTCACAAGTTAGGAGAATTGCTGCATGCTATATATCAGTATATATGTGTGTAGTACAGGCGTGTGCTGAATCGTGTGCGTGCGTTTCTCCCACAGACCCATGCGATCACTTCTAGAACATGTCACCGTGTACTGTCCAGATACTGACACCCTTGATATACGGTTATATCGCTGTTACAGTTCCTCTGTATTCGGCTGTTCCTTAGTCACAAGTTAGGAGAATTGCTGCATGCTATATATCAGTATATATGTGTGTAGTACAGGCGTGTGCTGAATCGTGTGCGTGCGTTTCTCCCACAGACCCATGCGATCACTTCTAGAACATGTCACCGTGTACTGTCCAGATACTGACACCCTTGATATACGGTTATGTCGCTGTTACAGTTCCTCTGTATTCGGCTGTTCCTTAGTCACAAGTTAGGAGAATTGCTGCATGCTATATATCAGTATATATGTGTGTAGTACAGGCGTGTGCTGAATCGTGTGCGTGCGTTTCTCCCACAGACCCATGCGATCACTTCTAGAACATGTCACCGTGTACTGTCCAGATACTGACACCCTTGATATACGGTTATGTCGCTGTTACAGTTCCTCTGTATTCGGCTGTTCCTTAGTCACAAGTTAGGAGAATTGCTGCATGCTATATATCAGTATATATGTGTGTAGTACAGGCGTGTGCTGAATCGTGTGCGTGCGTTTCTCCCACAGACCCATGCGATCACTTCTAGAACATGTCACCGTGTACTGTCCAGATACTGACACCCTTGATATACGGTTATATCGCTGTTACAGTTCCTCTGTATTCGGCTGTTCCTTAGTCACAAGTTAGGAGAATTGCTGCATGCTATATATCAGTATATATGTGTGTAGTACAGGCGTGTGCTGAATCGTGTGCGTGCGTTTCTCCCACAGACCCATGCGATCACTTCTAGAACATGTCACCGTGTACTGTCCAGATACTGACACCCTTGATATACGGTTATGTCGCTGTTACAGTTCCTCTGTATTCGGCTGTTCCTTAGTCACAAGTTAGGAGAATTGCTGCATGCTATATATCAGTATATATGTGTGTAGTACAGGCGTGTGCTGAATCGTGTGCGTGCGTTTCTCCCACAGACCCATGCGATCACTTCTAGAACATGTCACCGTGTACTGTCCAGATACTGACACCCTTGATATACGGTTATGTCGCTGTTACAGTTCCTCTGTATTCGGCTGTTCCTTAGTCACAAGTTAGGAGAATTGCTGCATGCTATATATCAGTATATATGTGTGTAGTACAGGCGTGTGCTGAATCGTGTGCGTGCGTTTCTCCCACAGACCCATGCGATCACTTCTAGAACATGTCACCGTGTACTGTCCAGATACTGACACCCTTGATATACGGTTATGTCGCTGTTACAGTTCCTCTGTATTCGGCTGTTCCTTAGTCACAAGTTAGGAGAATTGCTGCATGCTATATATCAGTATATATGTGTGTAGTACAGGCGTGTGCTGAATCGTGTGCGTGCGTTTCTCCCACAGACCCATGCGATCACTTCTAGAACATGTCACCGTGTACTGTCCAGATACTGACACCCTTGATATACGGTTATATCGCTGTTACAGTTCCTCTGTATTCGGCTGTTCCTTAGTCACAAGTTAGGAGAATTGCTGCATGCTATATATCAGTATATATGTGTGTAGTACAGGCGTGTGCTGAATCGTGTGCGTGCGTTTCTCCCACAGACCCATGCGATCACTTCTAGAACATGTCACCGTGTACTGTCCAGATACTGACACCCTTGATATACGGTTATGTCGCTGTTACAGTTCCTCTGTATTCGGCTGTTCCTTAGTCACAAGTTAGGAGAATTGCTGCATGCTATATATCAGTATATATGTGTGTAGTACAGGCGTGTGCTGAATCGTGTGCGTGCGTTTCTCCCACAGACCCATGCGATCACTTCTAGAACATGTCACCGTGTACTGTCCAGATACTGACACCCTTGATATACGGTTATGTCGCTGTTACAGTTCCTCTGTATTCGGCTGTTCCTTAGTCACAAGTTAGGAGAATTGCTGCATGCTATATATCAGTATATATGTGTGTAGTACAGGCGTGTGCTGAATCGTGTGCGTGCGTTTCTCCCACAGACCCATGCGATCACTTCTAGAACATGTCACCGTGTACTGTCCAGATACTGACACCCTTGATATACGGTTATGTCGCTGTTACAGTTCCTCTGTATTCGGCTGTTCCTTAGTCACAAGTTAGGAGAATTGCTGCATGCTATATATCAGTATATATGTGTGTAGTACAGGCGTGTGCTGAATCGTGTGCGTGCGTTTCTCCCACAGACCCATGCGATCACTTCTAGAACATGTCACCGTGTACTGTCCAGATACTGACACCCTTGATATACGGTTATATCGCTGTTACAGTTCCTCTGTATTCGGCTGTTCCTTAGTCACAAGTTAGGAGAATTGCTGCATGCTATATATCAGTATATATGTGTGTAGTACAGGCGTGTGCTGAATCGTGTGCGTGCGTTTCTCCCACAGACCCATGCGATCACTTCTAGAACATGTCACCGTGTACTGTCCAGATACTGACACCCTTGATATACGGTTATGTCGCTGTTACAGTTCCTCTGTATTCGGCTGTTCCTTAGTCACAAGTTAGGAGAATTGCTGCATGCTATATATCAGTATATATGTGTGTAGTACAGGCGTGTGCTGAATCGTGTGCGTGCGTTTCTCCCACAGACCCATGCGATCACTTCTAGAACATGTCACCGTGTACTGTCCAGATACTGACACCCTTGATATACGGTTATGTCGCTGTTACAGTTCCTCTGTATTCGGCTGTTCCTTAGTCACAAGTTAGGAGAATTGCTGCATGCTATATATCAGTATATATGTGTGTAGTACAGGCGTGTGCTGAATCGTGTGCGTGCGTTTCTCCCACAGACCCATGCGATCACTTCTAGAACATGTCACCGTGTACTGTCCAGATACTGACACCCTTGATATACGGTTATGTCGCTGTTACAGTTCCTCTGTATTCGGCTGTTCCTTAGTCACAAGTTAGGAGAATTGCTGCATGCTATATATCAGTATATATGTGTGTAGTACAGGCGTGTGCTGAATCGTGTGCGTGCGTTTCTCCCACAGACCCATGCGATCACTTCTAGAACATGTCACCGTGTACTGTCCAGATACTGACACCCTTGATATACGGTTATGTCGCTGTTACAGTTCCTCTGTATTCGGCTGTTCCTTAGTCACAAGTTAGAGAATTGCTGCATGCTATATATCAGTATATATGTGTGTAGTACAGGCGTGTGCTGAATCGTGTGCGTGCGTTTCTCCCACAGACCCATGCGATCACTTCTAGAACATGTCACCGTGTACTGTCCAGATACTGACACCCTTGATATACGGTTATGTCGCTGTTACAGTTCCTCTGTATTCGGCTGTTCCTTAGTCACAAGTTAGGAGAATTGCTGCATGCTATATATCAGTATATATGTGTGTAGTACAGGCGTGTGCTGAATCGTGTGCGTGCGTTTCTCCCACAGACCCATGCGATCACTTCTAGAACATGTCACCGTGTACTGTCCAGATACTGACACCCTTGATATACGGTTATGTCGCTGTTACAGTTCCTCTGTATTCGGCTGTTCCTTAGTCACAAGTTAGGAGAATTGCTGCATGCTATATATCAGTATATATGTGTGTAGTACAGGCGTGTGCTGAATCGTGTGCGTGCGTTTCTCCCACAGACCCATGCGATCACTTCTAGAACATGTCACCGTGTACTGTCCAGATACTGACACCCTTGATATACGGTTATGTCGCTGTTACAGTTCCTCTGTATTCGGCTGTTCCTTAGTCACAAGTTAGGAGAATTGCTGCATGCTATATATCAGTATATATGTGTGTAGTACAGGCGTGTGCTGAATCGTGTGCGTGCGTTTCTCCCACAGACCCATGCGATCACTTCTAGAACATGTCACCGTGTACTGTCCAGATACTGACACCCTTGATATACGGTTATGTCGCTGTTACAGTTCCTCTGTATTCGGCTGTTCCTTAGTCACAAGTTAGGAGAATTGCTGCATGCTATATATCAGTATATATGTGTGTAGTACAGGCGTGTGCTGAATCGTGTGCGTGCGTTTCTCCCACAGACCCATGCGATCACTTCTAGAACATGTCACCGTGTACTGTCCAGATACTGACACCCTTGATATACGGTTATGTCGCTGTTACAGTTCCTCTGTATTCGGCTGTTCCTTAGTCACAAGTTAGGAGAATTGCTGCATGCTATATATCAGTATATATGTGTGTAGTACAGGCGTGTGCTGAATCGTGTGCGTGCGTTTCTCCCACAGACCCATGCGATCACTTCTAGAACATGTCACCGTGTACTGTCCAGATACTGACACCCTTGATATACGGTTATGTCGCTGTTACAGTTCCTCTGTATTCGGCTGTTCCTTAGTCACAAGTTAGGAGAATTGCTGCATGCTATATATCAGTATATATGTGTGTAGTACAGGCGTGTGCTGAATCGTGTGCGTGCGTTTCTCCCACAGACCCATGCGATCACTTCTAGAACATGTCACCGTGTACTGTCCAGATACTGACACCCTTGATATACGGTTATGTCGCTGTTACAGTTCCTCTGTATTCGGCTGTTCCTTAGTCACAAGTTAGGAGAATTGCTGCATGCTATATATCAGTATATATGTGTGTAGTACAGGCGTGTGCTGAATCGTGTGCGTGCGTTTCTCCCACAGACCCATGCGATCACTTCTAGAACATGTCACCGTGTACTGTCCAGATACTGACACCCTTGATATACGGTTATGTCGCTGTTACAGTTCCTCTGTATTCGGCTGTTCCTTAGTCACAAGTTAGGAGAATTGCTGCATGCTATATATCAGTATATATGTGTGTAGTACAGGCGTGTGCTGAATCGTGTGCGTGCGTTTCTCCCACAGACCCATGCGATCACTTCTAGAACATGTCACCGTGTACTGCCCAGATACTGACACCCTTGATATACGATTATGTCGTTGTTACAGTTCCTCTGTATTCGGGTGTTCCTTAGTCACGAGTTTGGAGAATTGCTGCATGCTATATCTCCGTATATATGTGTGTAGTACAGGCGTGTGCTGAATCGTGTGCGTGCGTTTCTCCCACAGACCCATGCGATCACTTCTAGAACATGTCACCGTGTACTGTCCAGATACTGACACCCTTGATATACGGTTATGTCGCTGTTACAGTTCCTCTGTATTCGGCTGTTCCTTAGTCACAAGTTAGGAGAATTGCTGCATGCTATATATATCAGTATATATGTGTGTAGTACAGGCGTGTGCTGAATCGTGTGCGTGCGTTTCTCCCACAGACCCATGCGATCACTTCTAGAACATGTCACCGTGTACTGCCCAGATACTGACACCCTTGATATACGGTTATGTCGCTGTTACAGTTCCTCTGTATTCGGCTGTTCCTTAATCACGAGTTAGGAGAATTGCTGCATGCTATATATATCAGTATATATGTGTGTAGTACAGGCGTGTGCTGAATCGTGTGCGTGCGTTTCTCCCACAGACCCATGCGATCACTTCTAGAACCTGTCACCGTGTACTGTCTAGATACTAACACCCTTGATATACGGTTATATCGCTGTTACAGTTCCTCTGTATTTGGCTGTTCCTTAGTCACAAGTTAGGAGAATTGCTGCATGCTATATATATCAGTATATATGTGTGTAGTACAGGCGTGTGCTGAATCGTGTGCGTGCGTTTCTCCCACAGACCCATGCGATCACTTCTAGAACATGTCACCGTGTACTGTCCAGATACTGACACCCTTGATATACGGTTATGTCGCTGTTACAGTTCCTCTGTATTCGGCTGTTCCTTAGTCACAAGTTAGGAGAATTGCTGCATGCTATATATCTCAGTATATATGTGTGTAGTACAGGCGTGTGCTGAACGGCGTGCGTGCGTTTCTCCCACAGACCCATGCGATCACTTCTAGAACATGTCACCGTGTACTGTCCAGATACTGACACCCTTGATATACGGTTATGTCGCTGTTACAGTTCCTCTGTATTCGGCTGTTCCTTAGTCACAAGTTAGGAGAATTGCTGCATGCTATATATATCAGTATATATGTGTGTAGTACAGGCGTGTGCTGAATCGTGTGCGTGCGTTTCTCCCACAGACCCATGCGATCACTTCTAGAACATGTCACCGCGTACTGTCCAGATACTGACACCCTTGATATGCGGTTATATCGCTGTTACAGTTCCTCTGTATTCGGCTGTTCCTTAGTCACAAGTTAGGAGAATTGCTGCATGCTATATGTATATATCAGTATATATGTGTGTAGTACAGGCGTGTGCTGAATCGTGTGCGTGCGTTTCTTCCACAGACCCATGCGATCACTTCTAGACCCTGATGCCGGTTCTGTTAACCCATCATCACTGCCAACATGTCGGGCATAATGACTATGCTACAGCAATTTGCTAATGGCTTGCGGAGCAAAAATGAAGAGATTCGCACGAAGGCAGCCAAGGATCTGCAGCATTATGTCACCGCGGAGCTGCGAGTAGTGAGTAACTGATGGGGCGTAACACCCGAGGGCCCCTCTGCTCTGTAAATAACATACATGTACATGCGGAAGGAAAGTCCCTCCCAAGATTCAAACCTGGGATCTCTATATGCAAAATCAATCACTTAACCACTAAGCTATAACATTTCCACAGAAAAGTGTATATGATGTCTACCTCTGACCCCGGCTGACCTGTGACATGTGCGCTCGGCAGCTGAAGGCGTCTCTGTCCGTCCCATGTCCATATGTGCCCGCATCGCTGAGAAAAAGGAGGTTTTACTATGTGCACCGGGGGCGATTCCGTTACCCCTCGAGGCTGTGCATCTGCTGCACCTCTCCCAGTGAGCCCCTTTCATGCCGGATGGTGCACAGTGAGACCAGGAGTGATAATCTGCAGAGAGGACCTCTAGGTGTAATGGCTCCTCTGAATACTTATATATGAGCAATGCCGAGCGCACATGTAACAGGTCAGCCAGCTTCATAGGTAGAAATCTACTGGCAGGGGCCCATGTAATGCTACAATCCCTTAAAGGGGTTTGCACAAGGTCATTATATCCTTAGCCTGTCCTCAGCACCCCCACAGATCAACCATCAATGGAAGTACACCGCAAAATGGGTTGTGTAGTGGCGGGAGCAGCTGACCCACCATACTGATTGTGTGCTAAGGTATGGCGTATTAGACCCCCACCGATCTGATATTACTGATCTGTCAATATCTAAATCCCCAAAAAATTCTATTGCCCTTAATCGCCAACGAGCATTCATTGGATCATTCGTTAGCAATTATCTGGCAGTTTAAAGGTGTCGCTAATTCCTCTCAAAGAAATGCTCGTTTGTCGGGTAATTGGATAGTTTGTGGAACTGACTGCTGGCGGCAAGCAGCGAGTTTGTATGAGGATGATTGTTGGCATACTGTGGAGGGGATCGCTACATGTAAATGCAGAGGTCTCCTTCACTGACGAGCAGGTGATTGCCGGAAAGGAGCGCTTCCCTCCCGACACAATTGGCCCCTGTAAAAGGATCAATCTAAGTACATTAGAGGGGTGACATTCCCTGCTTGATAGTCTGGCCTCCTCTGTAGATCTACAGCCGCCAGGGGACGGCAGGTTGTGCCCCAGACTTTCACTGCTGCCTCCATCTTCTTTCTAGGTGAGCCAGGAGGAAGCGACACAGTTCTATGATGAGCTGAATCATTTCATCTTTCAGTTGGTTTCCAGCTCCGATGTCAGCGAGCAGAAAGGAGGGATCCTTGCAATAGGTACCACTATGTCTACTTCTCACTTCCACCCCTCATCCATTGCTTTTCTCCTTTCTTGTTGTGTTTCCAAAGCGGCTGAATGTAATGAAAGCTTGAGTCTGGCACCAATGTATCCGAGCCCGTTGTTAGCTGGAGTCACCGCTATGTTCTTAGGGTATCTTCCTCTTCCCCACAGTCAGCTTGATTGCAGTGGAGGGCGGAAATGCCACCCAAATCAGCAGATTTGCCGATTACCTGCGTAACCTGCTGCCCTCCAGTGACGCCACAGTCATGGAGATGGCATCCAAGGCAATGGGGCATCTTGCTATGGCGGCGGACACTATGACTGCTGAGTATGTGGAGTTTGAGGTGAAGCGTGCCTTGGAGTGGCTAGGTGCTGACCACCATGAAGGCCGTAGACATGCAGCGGTGAGTTCACTTTTCATTCCTTTCAGATGTTTGAAAGTGTCCTACCTCTTTAGCCCTCTCTAGTGACATCTCGTGTCCCTCTCTGCAGGTTCTGGTGCTGCGGGAGATGGCTGTCAGCGCGCCTACCTTCTTCTTCCAGCTGCTCCAACCTTTCTTTGACAACATCTTCTACGGTGTGTGGGACCCAAAACAGGCAATTAGGGAGGGCGCCGTGGCAGCTCTCAGAGCCTGCCTGCTGCTGACCACACAGCGGGAACCCATGGAGCTCCAAAAACCTCAGTGGTACAGGGTAGGCATCTCACATTGCATTCACCATCTTCAGTTTGGACTATAACACAATTCTTCATTTCAAGGGGGTTGTGTCCCTTCAGCAAGTGACATTTATTACCTCAATACGAGGCCCTTCCTACTGTATTGTGTTTCTCCATGTTGCCTCCTCTGCTGGCTGCGCTCATTTTTCCATCACATTATACACTGCTCGTCTCCATGGGTACGACCACCCTGCAATCCAGCGCTTGCGCACTATAGGAAAAAGCGCCGGCCTATGTGTGCTCCCACGGTCCCGGCCATGAGAGAGGCTGGCACTTATTTCAGTATGGTGCAAGTACGACCACCGCTGCTGGATTGCAGCGTGGTCGTAACCATGGAAACGAGCAGTGTATAATGTGATGGCAAAATGAATCCAGCCAGCGACAGAGGCAACATGGAGAATCACAATACATTAGTAAGAGCCTTGTATTACTTTTCTCTACTTGATAAAGGCCACTTACTGAAGTGAGAGGACCCCTTTAAGTCAAACTGGTTGGGGGGAAGTTAGCAGGAGTCTTCCCTTCGTTCCCACTTGCACCGTTTTAGATAAAACATAGCTCTCAGTAACGAGGAAGCCTTTTGGAATATCATGCTAATGGTAGTTTGGGCATCGTGAGCCCCTATAAGCCCCCCAATGCCCGGGCCGCTCGTATACATTATATTTGCCGTGTTGCTCCAGATCTCTGCACGGCTGCCCCTACATCTCTCCGATGCAGGGGGGGAGCAGCCGATAGCAGGCCGCCATGGGGATGAGCCCGCAATGCTAGGAGATGCAGCGGCGGCCCTGGCATTGGGGGGGATAACCCCTTGAAGACAGCTTCTTATTGATATGCCCTTTAAGAAGCAGGATATCCTTGAATCATTGTGTTTAATGACTTTTCATTTTCCTCTTCTGTACAGAAAACTTATGAAGAAGCAGAGAAAGGATTTGATGAGACGTTATCCCAGGAGAAAGGAATGAACAGAGAGGATCGGCTTCACGGGGCCCTGCTGATTATTAATGAGTTACTGAGGATCAGCAGCATGGAAGGAGAGGTATTGCACGGCTTCCCGTCTATGTCCGATCCCATCGTTTCTGGCATATGGCACCTCACTTTTAAAGGGCAGCGTATGGTTTGGTATATGCAAATGAGCCTCTAGGAGCAATGGGGGCGTGTCCATTACACCTATAGGCTGTGCTCAGCACCTTGCAGCAGAAAACCTTGTCACGCCTGACCCTGTCAATCAGAGTGGAGAGGGAGTGGCAGTCGCAGAGAGAGCCCCCTATTGCTGATTTGGATATATTAAAGCCTCATTGAAGATGGGAGCCGAGCATATGTGACAGGTCAGCCGGGGTCAGAGGGACAGACGTGCTGACAGGTGGCCCTTAAGTGCCGGGCAGACACACATAGCATGTAGTCTAGCGTTTCTCTTTTTCACCTTCATGCCAGTGCACAAAGGTGTCATTAGTTGTGTCCAGCTCCAGCATTAAACTGCTGATGTATATATAGATATTACCCCTTAAGGGGGTTGGACCACAAAATCAACTCGTCCGCTATCCGCAGGAATTTCTAAACTATTTTCTACACTTAGATCCCTGATTGGTCATTCTGTAGTTTGGGGTGGGGGTAGACGCCCATTGGAGGGCAGAGGGAGCCTGCTACCTTTAGATGCTGCAGTCAGCATAGACCACAGCATCTTAGGCAGGAATCAGCAATCTCCGGCACACCAGCTGCAAGATATAGTCTGAAAACATGCCTCCGTTTTTCAGAATTATTTTCCTTTGACTTGCAGCGGCTGAGAGAAGAGATGGAGGAAATTACACAGCATCAGCTTGTGCGGCGTGACAAACACGGCAAGGACCCAAAGCCTCGCCGTATCGCCCCATTTGTCAGCTTCCAGTCAGTGCAATCCCAGCCTACAAATGCTCTGCGGAGCCTCTTGGGATACACGGCTCCGCAGTGGATTTGGGGATATGGAGCTGCCCCCATGCCAGAGAAGTCTACCTTCCTCGAAAGCCGTGCATGTCGGGAGCTAATAGAAGAGGAATTTCACCAGGTATGAGTTTTCTAATCTTCACTTTCCTGTATTCCTTCAGTGCGGTGTAGATTATAAGCTTTTTCTCATAGATTTGTGGCTGGGCCCTGAAATGCAGAAGTAGCAAGAATCCCTTGATCCAGATGACAGTTTTAAATGTTCTCCCTCGTCTGGCAGCGTTCAGACCTTCAGCATTCACAGGTAATGTTTACTGGGAGTTTTCTTCCTACCATAGATGAGTGAGACTGTGTAAAAAAGCGGATGTGGTCACTCGCAGTGTTTTATTCTATTTACCTTCCTAGAATGCTCGTCCTAAATGGCCGGTACTTGGCGTCCCAGCACAGCATTCTCGTCCTGCAGTCCCGACCCCCATGTGCGGTGCTGCGATCAGCAGCAGGAATCCGGGTGGATTAACCCTCATATGCCGCGGTCAGTGCTGACCGCAGCATATGGGAGGTTGGCGCCCTCTCTCCTTAGTCATCGGGGACCCGATTGTTGCCATGGCAGCCCAAGCTATTCAAAGGCCTTGGGGCCTGGCCTGTACTGAGGCCTATGAGGCCCAGACCCCAGGCTGGGTCTCATAGGCAAAGTATCAGTGTATTACCGCTAGTCAATGCAGTACAATACAGATGTATTGGGAGCGGACCCTGTAATGGTGAAAAATAATAAAAGTGAAAAAAGGCATTGTTTCAATAAAAAATAAAGCACCTTTCCCATAAAACAGACATATGAGGTATCACAGCATGCGTAACAGCCTGCTCTATAAAAATATAATCATTTATTGCCACCTTTCATCACAAGAAGTGTAATACCAAGCGATCAAAAAGTGATATGTAGCCAAAAATAATATAAATCAAACCGTCATCTCATCCTGCCAAAACCAAGACAATCGCCCAAAAAATAGAAAAGATATGGCTTTCAGAAAATAAGGACACTAAAACATGCTTTTATCGTTTAACCCTTTCATGCCCAGGTTTTTTTGTTTTTTTGTGTGTGTGTGTTTTCGTTTTGTGCTCCCTGCCCTCCCAGAGCCATAACTTTGTTATTTGTCTGTTCACATAGCCTATGAGGTGCACATGGCTACACCCAGGATGTGTATTTTTTTTTATTCATTTGGTTCTTTTATTTGAATTCTTAGAAAGAGGGGGTGGTTGGAATTTTAATGTTTTTTTTTTATTAATAAAAATTTTTTTTTTTACACTTTTTTATAGTTCCCATAGGCAACTTTAACATGCAATCATCTGATTACTATTATCATAGACTCCAATGCACTTGTACTTGGATTGACCACAGCATCTGTAGGGTTAAATGTCCGCAATCGGCATTACTACCGGTTGCGGACATTAGCAGCGGGTGTCTGCTATAGGAAGAAGGCGGCCACCCGCAGCTATGGCGCCCACAGCGGGCAGGAGCGGGCGTCATCTTTAAACACAAGGCTGATGACGTACATGTACGTCATCAGGCGTGAAAGGGTTAAAACCGAAATATATTTAAAAAAACAGACGTATTTTTTATCGCCACGTCCGTAACAACCTGCTCTATAAAAATATCACATGAGCTAACCCGTCTAGTGAACACCGTAAAAATAAAAAAATAAATGTGCCAAAAAATCAGTTTTTTGTCACCTTACATCACAAAAAGGGTAATACCAAATGATCAAAAAGTAGTATGTACCCCAAAATAATACCAATCAAACTGTCATCTCACCCCGCCAAAAATGAGCCCCTACCTAAGACAATCGCCCCAAAAAATAAAAAAAACAATGGCATTTTTTTTTGTTTCAAAAAAGCTTCTATTGTGTTAAATGTAAACAAAAAAAAAAGTAGAAGACATATGAGGTATCGCTGCATCCGCAACAACCTGCTCTATAAAAATACCAAATCACCTAACCCCTCAGGTGAAAAAGTGTAATAACAAGCGATCAAAAAGTCATATGCACTCTAAAATCGTACCAATAAAACCGTCATCTCATACCGAAAGAAATGAATGCCTTCATAAGACAGTCGCCCAAAAAAATAAATAAAAATATGGCTTTCAGAATATGGAGACACTAAAAAAAATTCATTTTTTTCAAAAATGCTTTATTATGTAAAACTGAAACAAACAACCAAAAAAAGTCCTATTTGGTGTTCTCACGTCCGTAACAACCTGCTCTGTACACATACCACAGATGAAGATCTTAGACAACAAAACTCATATCTAGAGCCAACAAAACTCCCTTTAATTCTTGTGGAACACCTAAAGTTTCATCAGTTTTGAATACCTTGAGGGGGGCAGTTTCTGGAATGGGGTCATTTTTGGGTGGTTTCTGTTATGTGCGCCTCACAAAGGGACTTCAGACCTGAACTGGTCCTAAAAAGTGGGTTTTGGAAATTTTCTGAAAAACTTCAAGATTTGCCCCTAAACTTCTAAGCCTGTAATTTAGAAAATGCCGCAGACATGAAGTAGACGTTTGGGGAATGTAAAGTAAGAACTATTTTAGGAGGTGTCACCAGAGAAATAGAATGTTTGAAAATTGCTAATTTTTGGATTTTTTTTTACATTTGGTATTTTTTTTATAAATAAAAATGAAACATTTGGACTCAGATGTACCACTTTCATGAAGTACAATATGTGACGAGAAAACAATCTCAGAATGGCCTGGATAAGTAAAAGCGTTTTTAAGTTTTAAGGCCAGGTCCTGAAGGGGTTAAAGGACACTAAACCTTGAAAAACAACAAAAAGCAAAGCTAGCCTGCTGGGAAAGCTTGCCGTTACTTCTTTCTGCTTGGACGCTGCTGCAGAAGCAGTTTTCGGAGATGACATGTCGTCAGCCCCTCCATCTTCGGGGACTTAACTCCTGTACAGGGCGCTGTGCTACCCAGCTTTCCCAGGTGCCTGACTGTCGGAGCTGAAATACAAGTATTGTGGATCTGTACACACTCTCCAGATAATGTCGCCCTTACATTGTGGAAGAACCCAGCTTTCCTTTTTTTTTTGGGGGGGGTGGGGGGTGTCTTGACAGACTTGCTAGCCAATCCAGCTGTAATGCTAAATGCTTCCTAAACAGGCAGATGTAGCATTCTGTAGTGTAAGTCTCTGTGTGCCAGTCATGATAAATACAATACTGCCCAGAGACCCTGTGTGCATCTGTCATATGGAGCCAGGGCAGTATAATCTGTCCTGACCTGACCTGTCCAACCTTCTTAGGATTCGGAACGTATGAAGTCTTGGAAAGCAGGAGAGATGTGATGGAGGTCATACTTAAAACCCTTGCTATCTCTGGAACTCCCACAGAAATGAATGGAGGGGCCACGTGCGACCAGCCACTTAGGTCATTTTAGGGGAGCTGCAAGAGGCCTGCAGGGAGTACGGGGCCACTGTTCTCATGATCAGCGGGGGTCCCAGTAGTAAGACCCCCACGATCTTAAAGTTATAGGGGATAACGTGTACCAACTGGAATACCCCTTTAATCACTAGGAGATTCCTTCCAACAAAATGGCCACCCTCACCGTGTAGACAAACACTTTCTAGACTAAGCCCAACTTTCTGGCTCACATGCACTAGCATCAGAGGTAAGCAGGGAGAAGACATGGCTGCAGCCTGAGAGAAGAATGCCCGGCTATTCCATTACATGTTTCATGGTCTGCAATTGTGAGATCTAACAAAACCAGAGAAAGTAACAGAGCAAATAGGAGGATTATGTTACGTTTTGTTGGTTGTGGTTTTTTTTGCATTCTGGGTTTAGCGGCCCTTTTAAATACTAAGATATTTGTGTTCCTTTTCATAGCAGATCAGTACCTCCCCGAAACCATGAGCCATCTACTGAGCTGTGTGTGCAAAGAAAAGGAGCGCACGCCGGCCTTCCAAGCTCTCGGACTCATCTCTGTAGCCGTAAGGTCAGAGATCTGTGCCTACCTGCCCACAATCCTGGAACATGTCAAAGCTGCTCTGCCTCCCAAGTGAGTTTATTAATTGTGTTACTTATCACATTTCGATCACTTAAAGTTTGTCTCCCAATTTATTGAAAAGCTACGGAAATTGCGGTTAATTGCAGAATAATAGTTTGTTAAACAGACTCTGTCGCCACAAAGTGCAGATTACTCTGCAGGCAGCATGTTGTAGAGCAGGAGAAGAGTCAGTAACAGCTGTCATCTCTACATCCATAGCTCTGCTATCAGTTCAGGAGGAGGTTATCAGTGACTGACAGCTATCTCTGTCTGCACACTTATACACAATGCGCTCCTGTGAGGAGCTGAGATAGAAATGTATAAATACAAGTCTTACTGAATCTCTTCCCACAAAGTGCAGATTACTCTGCAGGCAGCATGTTGTAGAGCAGGAGAAGAGTCAGTAACAGCTGTCATCTCTACATCCATAGCTCTGCTATCAGTTCAGGAGGAGGTTATCAGTGACTGACAGCTATCTCTGTCTGCACACTTATACACAATGCGCTCCTGTGAGGAGCTGAGATAGAAATGTATAAATACAAGTCTTACTGAATCTCTTCCCACAAAGTGCAGATTACTCTGCAGGCAGCATGTTGTAGAGCAGGAGAAGAGTCAGTAACAGCTGTCATCTCTACATCCATAGCTCTGCTATCAGTTCAGGAGGAGGTTATCAGTGACTGACAGCTATCTCTGTCTGCACACTTATACACAATGCGCTCCTGTGAGGAGCTGAGATAGAAATGTATAAATACAAGTCTTACTGAATCTCTTCCCACAAAGTGCAGATTACTCTGCAGGCAGCATGTTGTAGAGCAGGAGAAGAGTCAGTAACAGCTGTCATCTCTACATCCATAGCTCTGCTATCAGTTCAGGAGGAGGTTATCAGTGACTGACAGCTATCTCTGTCTGCACACTTATACACAATGCGCTCCTGTGAGGAGCTGAGATAGAAATGTATAAATACAAGTCTTACTGAATCTCTTCCCACAAAGTGCAGATTACTCTGCAGGCAGCATGTTGTAGAGCAGGAGAAGAGTCAGTAACAGCTGTCATCTCTACATCCATAGCTCTGCTATCAGTTCAGGAGGAGGTTATCAGTGACTGACAGCTATCTCTGTCTGCACACTTATACACAATGCGCTCCTGTGAAGAGCTGAGATAGAAATGTATAAATACAAGTCTTACTGAATCTCTTCCCACAAAGTGCAGATTACTCTGCAGGCAGCATGTTGTAGAGCAGGAGAAGAGTCAGTAACAGCTGTCATCTCTACATCCATAGCTCTGCTATCAGTTCAGGAGGAGGTTATCAGTGACTGACAGCTATCTCTGTCTGCACACTTATACACAATGCGCTCCTGTGAGGAGCTGAGATAGAAATGTATAAATACAAGTCTTACTGAATCTCTTCCCACAAAGTGCAGATTACTCTGCAGGCAGCATGTTGTAGAGCAGGAGAAGAGTCAGTAACAGCTGTCATCTCTACATCCATAGCTCTGCTATCAGTTCAGGAGGAGGTTATCAGTGACTGACAGCTATCTCTGTCTGCACACTTATACACAATGCGCTCCTGTGAGGAGCTGAGATAGAAATGTATAAATACAAGTCTTACTGAATCTCTTCCCACAAAGTGCAGATTACTCTGCAGGCAGCATGTTGTAGAGCAGGAGAAGAGTCAGTAACAGCTGTCATCTCTACATCCATAGCTCTGCTATCAGTTCAGGAGGAGGTTATCAGTGACTGACAGCTATCTCTGTCTGCACACTTATACACAATGCGCTCCTGTGAAGAGCTGAGATAGAAATGTATAAATACAAGTCTTACTGAATCTCTTCCCACAAAGTGCAGATTACTCTGCAGGCAGCATGTTGTAGAGCAGGAGAAGAGTCAGTAACAGCTGTCATCTCTACATCCATAGCTCTGCTATCAGTTCAGGAGGAGGTTATCAGTGACTGACAGCTATCTCTGTCTGCACACTTATACACAATGCGCTCCTGTGAAGAGCTGAGATAGAAATGTATAAATACAAGTCTTACTGAATCTCTTCCCACAAAGTGCAGATTACTCTGCAGGCAGCATGTTGTAGAGCAGGAGAAGAGTCAGTAACAGCTGTCATCTCTACATCCATAGCTCTGCTATCAGTTCAGGAGGAGGTTATCAGTGACTGACAGCTATCTCTGTCTGCACACTTATACACAATGCGCTCCTGTGAAGAGCTGAGATAGAAATGTATAAATACAAGTCTTACTGAATCTCTTCCCACAAAGTGCAGATTACTCTGCAGGCAGCATGTTGTAGAGCAGGAGAAGAGTCAGTAACAGCTGTCATCTCTACATCCATAGCTCTGCTATCAGTTCAGGAGGAGGTTATCAGTGACTGACAGCTATCTCTGTCTGCACACTTATACACAATGCGCTCCTGTGAAGAGCTGAGATAGAAATGTATAAATACAAGTCTTACTGAATCTCTTCCCACAAAGTGCAGATTACTCTGCAGGCAGCATGTTGTAGAGCAGGAGAAGAGTCAGTAACAGCTGTCATCTCTACATCCATAGCTCTGCTATCAGTTCAGGAGGAGGTTATCAGTGACTGACAGCTATCTCTGTCTGCACACTTATACACAATGCGCTCCTGTGAAGAGCTGAGATAGAAATGTATAAATACAAGTCTTACTGAATCTCTTCCCACAAAGTGCAGATTACTCTGCAGGCAGCATGTTGTAGAGCAGGAGAAGAGTCAGTAACAGCTGTCATCTCTACATCCATAGCTCTGCTATCAGTTCAGGAGGAGGTTATCAGTGACTGACAGCTATCTCTGTCTGCACACTTATACACAATGCGCTCCTGTGAAGAGCTGAGATAGAAATGTATAAATACAAGTCTTACTGAATCTCTTCCCACAAAGTGCAGATTACTCTGCAGGCAGCATGTTGTAGAGCAGGAGAAGAGTCAGTAACAGCTGTCATCTCTACATCCATAGCTCTGCTATCAGTTCAGGAGGAGGTTATCAGTGACTGACAGCTATCTCTGTCTGCACACTTATACACAATGCGCTCCTGTGAAGAGCTGAGATAGAAATGTATAAATACAAGTCTTACTGAATCTCTTCCCACAAAGTGCAGATTACTCTGCAGGCAGCATGTTGTAGAGCAGGAGAAGAGTCAGTAACAGCTGTCATCTCTACATCCATAGCTCTGCTATCAGTTCAGGAGGAGGTTATCAGTGACTGACAGCTATCTCTGTCTGCACACTTATACACAATGCGCTCCTGTGAAGAGCTGAGATAGAAATGTATAAATACAAGTCTTACTGAATCTCTTCCCACAAAGTGCAGATTACTCTGCAGGCAGCATGTTGTAGAGCAGGAGAAGAGTCAGTAACAGCTGTCATCTCTACATCCATAGCTCTGCTATCAGTTCAGGAGGAGGTTATCAGTGACTGACAGCTATCTCTGTCTGCACACTTATACACAATGCGCTCCTGTGAAGAGCTGAGATAGAAATGTATAAATACAAGTCTTACTGAATCTCTTCCCACAAAGTGCAGATTACTCTGCAGGCAGCATGTTGTAGAGCAGGAGAAGAGTCAGTAACAGCTGTCATCTCTACATCCATAGCTCTGCTATCAGTTCAGGAGGAGGTTATCAGTGACTGACAGCTATCTCTGTCTGCACACTTATACACAATGCGCTCCTGTGAGGAGCTGAGATAGAAATGTATAAATACAAGTCTTACTGAATCTCTTCCCACAAAGTGCAGATTACTCTGCAGGCAGCATGTTGTAGAGCAGGAGAAGAGTCAGTAACAGCTGTCATCTCTACATCCATAGCTCTGCTATCAGTTCAGGAGGAGGTTATCAGTGACTGACAGCTATCTCTGTCTGCACACTTATACACAATGCGCTCCTGTGAAGAGCTGAGATAGAAATGTATAAATACAAGTCTTACTGAATCTCTTCCCACAAAGTGCAGATTACTCTGCAGGCAGCATGTTGTAGAGCAGGAGAAGAGTCAGTAACAGCTGTCATCTCTACATCCATAGCTCTGCTATCAGTTCAGGAGGAGGTTATCAGTGACTGACAGCTATCTCTGTCTGCACACTTATACACAATGCGCTCCTGTGAGGAGCTGAGATAGAAATGTATAAATACAAGTCTTACTGAATCTCTTCCCACAAAGTGCAGATTACTCTGCAGGCAGCATGTTGTAGAGCAGGAGAAGAGTCAGTAACAGCTGTCATCTCTACATCCATAGCTCTGCTATCAGTTCAGGAGGAGGTTATCAGTGACTGACAGCTATCTCTGTCTGCACACTTATACACAATGCGCTCCTGTGAGGAGCTGAGATAGAAATGTATAAATACAAGTCTTACTGAATCTCTTCCCACAAAGTGCAGATTACTCTGCAGGCAGCATGTTGTAGAGCAGGAGAAGAGTCAGTAACAGCTGTCATCTCTACATCCATAGCTCTGCTATCAGTTCAGGAGGAGGTTATCAGTGACTGACAGCTATCTCTGTCTGCACACTTATACACAATGCGCTCCTGTGAAGAGCTGAGATAGAAATGTATAAATACAAGTCTTACTGAATCTCTTCCCACAAAGTGCAGATTACTCTGCAGGCAGCATGTTGTAGAGCAGGAGAAGAGTCAGTAACAGCTGTCATCTCTACATCCATAGCTCTGCTATCAGTTCAGGAGGAGGTTATCAGTGACTGACAGCTATCTCTGTCTGCACACTTATACACAATGCGCTCCTGTGAAGAGCTGAGATAGAAATGTATAAATACAAGTCTTACTGAATCTCTTCCCACAAAGTGCAGATTACTCTGCAGGCAGCATGTTGTAGAGCAGGAGAAGAGTCAGTAACAGCTGTCATCTCTACATCCATAGCTCTGCTATCAGTTCAGGAGGAGGTTATCAGTGACTGACAGCTATCTCTGTCTGCACACTTATACACAATGCGCTCCTGTGAGGAGCTGAGATAGAAATGTATAAATACAAGTCTTACTGAATCTCTTCCCACAAAGTGCAGATTACTCTGCAGGCAGCATGTTGTAGAGCAGGAGAAGAGTCAGTAACAGCTGTCATCTCTACATCCATAGCTCTGCTATCAGTTCAGGAGGAGGTTATCAGTGACTGACAGCTATCTCTGTCTGCACACTTATACACAATGCGCTCCTGTGAGGAGCTGAGATAGAAATGTATAAATACAAGTCTTACTGAATCTCTTCCCACAAAGTGCAGATTACTCTGCAGGCAGCATGTTGTAGAGCAGGAGAAGAGTCAGTAACAGCTGTCATCTCTACATCCATAGCTCTGCTATCAGTTCAGGAGG
This sequence comes from Bufotes viridis, assembly GCA_033119425.1. NCBI lineage: Eukaryota > Metazoa > Chordata > Amphibia > Anura > Bufonidae > Bufotes > Bufotes viridis. The sequence continues at coordinate 41,356 of JAKVIS010000399.1, forward strand.
AGGTTATCAGTGACTGACAGCTATCTCTGTCTGCACACTTATACACAATGCGCTCCTGTGAGGAGCTGAGATAGAAATGTATAAATACAAGTCTTACTGAATCTCTTCCCACAAAGTGCAGATTACTCTGCAGGCAGCATGTTGTAGAGCAGGAGAAGAGTCAGTAACAGCTGTCATCTCTACATCCATAGCTCTGCTATCAGTTCAGGAGGAGGTTATCAGTGACTGACAGCTATCTCTGTCTGCACACTTATACACAATGCGCTCCTGTGAGGAGCTGAGATAGAAATGTATAAATACAAGTCTTACTGAATCTCTTCCCACAAAGTGCAGATTACTCTGCAGGCAGCATGTTGTAGAGCAGGAGAAGAGTCAGTAACAGCTGTCATCTCTACATCCATAGCTCTGCTATCAGTTCAGGAGGAGGTTATCAGTGACTGACAGCTATCTCTGTCTGCACACTTATACACAATGCGCTCCTGTGAAGAGCTGAGATAGAAATGTATAAATACAAGTCTTACTGAATCTCTTCCCACAAAGTGCAGATTACTCTGCAGGCAGCATGTTGTAGAGCAGGAGAAGAGTCAGTAACAGCTGTCATCTCTACATCCATAGCTCTGCTATCAGTTCAGGAGGAGGTTATCAGTGACTGACAGCTATCTCTGTCTGCACACTTATACACAATGCGCTCCTGTGAAGAGCTGAGATAGAAATGTATAAATACAAGTCTTACTGAATCTCTTCCCACAAAGTGCAGATTACTCTGCAGGCAGCATGTTGTAGAGCAGGAGAAGAGTCAGTAACAGCTGTCATCTCTACATCCATAGCTCTGCTATCAGTTCAGGAGGGGGTTATCAGTGACTGACAGCTATCTCTGTCTGCACACTTATACACAATGCGCTCCTGTGAAGAGCTGAGATAGAAATGTATAAATACAAGTCTTACTGAATCTCTTCCCACAAAGTGCAGATTACTCTGCAGGCAGCATGTTGTAGAGCAGGAGAAGAGTCAGTAACAGCTGTCATTTCTACATCCATAGCTCTGCAGTTCAGGGGGGGTTATCAGTGACTGACAGCTATCTCTGTCTGCACACTTATACACAATGCGCTCCTGTGAGGAGCTGAGATAGAAATGTATAAATACAAGTCTTACTGAATCTCTTCCCACAAAGTGCAGATTACTCTGCAGGCAGCATGTTGTAGAGCAGGAGAAGAGTCAGTAACAGCTGTCATCTCTACATCCATAGCTCTGCTATCAGTTCAGGAGGAGGTTATCAGTGACTGACAGCTATCTCTGTCTGCACACTTATACACAATGCGCTCCTGTGAAGAGCTGAGATAGAAATGTATAAATACAAGTCTTACTGAATCTCTTCCCACAAAGTGCAGATTACTCTGCAGGCAGCATGTTGTAGAGCAGGAGAAGAGTCAGTAACAGCTGTCATCTCTACATCCATAGCTCTGCTATCAGTTCAGGAGGAGGTTATCAGTGACTGACAGCTATCTCTGTCTGCACACTTATACACAATGCGCTCCTGTGAAGAGCTGAGATAGAAATGTATAAATACAAGTCTTACTGAATCTCTTCCCACAAAGTGCAGATTACTCTGCAGGCAGCATGTTGTAGAGCAGGAGAAGAGTCAGTAACAGCTGTCATCTCTACATCCATAGCTCTGCTATCAGTTCAGGAGGAGGTTATCAGTGACTGACAGCTATCTCTGTCTGCACACTTATACACAATGCGCTCCTGTGAAGAGCTGAGATAGAAATGTATAAATACAAGTCTTACTGAATCTCTTCCCACAAAGTGCAGATTACTCTGCAGGCAGCATGTTGTAGAGCAGGAGAAGAGTCAGTAACAGCTGTCATCTCTACATCCATAGCTCTGCTATCAGTTCAGGAGGAGGTTATCAGTGACTGACAGCTATCTCTGTCTGCACACTTATACACAATGCGCTCCTGTGAAGAGCTGAGATAGAAATGTATAAATACAAGTCTTACTGAATCTCTTCCCACAAAGTGCAGATTACTCTGCAGGCAGCATGTTGTAGAGCAGGAGAAGAGTCAGTAACAGCTGTCATCTCTACATCCATAGCTCTGCTATCAGTTCAGGAGGAGGTTATCAGTGACTGACAGCTATCTCTGTCTGCACACTTATACACAATGCGCTCCTGTGAAGAGCTGAGATAGAAATGTATAAATACAAGTCTTACTGAATCTCTTCCCACAAAGTGCAGATTACTCTGCAGGCAGCATGTTGTAGAGCAGGAGAAGAGTCAGTAACAGCTGTCATCTCTACATCCATAGCTCTGCTATCAGTTCAGGAGGAGGTTATCAGTGACTGACAGCTATCTCTGTCTGCACACTTATACACAATGCGCTCCTGTGAAGAGCTGAGATAGAAATGTATAAATACAAGTCTTACTGAATCTCTTCCCACAAAGTGCAGATTACTCTGCAGGCAGCATGTTGTAGAGCAGGAGAAGAGTCAGTAACAGCTGTCATCTCTACATCCATAGCTCTGCTATCAGTTCAGGAGGAGGTTATCAGTGACTGACAGCTATCTCTGTCTGCACACTTATACACAATGCGCTCCTGTGAAGAGCTGAGATAGAAATGTATAAATACAAGTCTTACTGAATCTCTTCCCACAAAGTGCAGATTACTCTGCAGGCAGCATGTTGTAGAGCAGGAGAAGAGTCAGTAACAGCTGTCATCTCTACATCCATAGCTCTGCTATCAGTTCAGGAGGAGGTTATCAGTGACTGACAGCTATCTCTGTCTGCACACTTATACACAATGCGCTCCTGTGAAGAGCTGAGATAGAAATGTATAAATACAAGTCTTACTGAATCTCTTCCCACAAAGTGCAGATTACTCTGCAGGCAGCATGTTGTAGAGCAGGAGAAGAGTCAGTAACAGCTGTCATCTCTACATCCATAGCTCTGCTATCAGTTCAGGAGGAGGTTATCAGTGACTGACAGCTATCTCTGTCTGCACACTTATACACAATGCGCTCCTGTGAAGAGCTGAGATAGAAATGTATAAATACAAGTCTTACTGAATCTCTTCCCACAAAGTGCAGATTACTCTGCAGGCAGCATGTTGTAGAGCAGGAGAAGAGTCAGTAACAGCTGTCATCTCTACATCCATAGCTCTGCTATCAGTTCAGGAGGGGGGTTATCAGTGACTGACAGCTATCTCTGTCTGCACACTTATACACAATGCGCTCCTGTGAAGAGCTGAGATAGAAATGTATAAATACAAGTCTTACTGAATCTCTTCCCACAAAGTGCAGATTACTCTCCAGTGGATGCTGTCCTGATGTTGCATTACCATTACCGTACATCCTGTTGCATTACCTCCTTCCACAAGTAGAGTAATCACACTAACGGGTGAAGTAACTGCACCAACATTGGATACTGTGACTACTGCGCCACAGCACCAGATACTATATCTCCTATCATATTCCTCCTCTTTCACGGGTGGGGTGTTGCAGGAGACAGTACATACTAGTGCCCTATACTCCTCGTCTGATGGAATACGAGTGCCACCACTGGATACTGAGGATACTTCCGCATTATCACCTACATTTTTGTGTGCTGTTTTTGAGCACCAACATGACACTCTCTGTCCTCCCAGAAGGGGTTACCCCACAACACTTGTGGGATTTATATACCCCCACCACCGGTGGGCCTCCACCTTACATGGTTGGTTATCATACTTCACATCTTTATTATGTAGTGCGTCGGCCCTAGAACAGAATATTGTAGTTACTATCAAGAGAGTAGAGTGTTGCACTGACTCTGAATACTCTATCCACTACTCCTCCTTCTCAGGTGAAATAATTATGCTAGCACTACTTGACTTGGCTAATACGGTATGGTACCATGGTTCCTACTGTATTGCCTCCCGCTCTAGTTTAGAATTGTTCTAGCTCTAGATACTGTGGCTACTTCTGTATGGCTCCCTTCTCTGGTGCAGTTTTGCAGTAGCCCTAGTTATTGTGGCTACCACAGTACGCCCTCCTCCTTAGATGAGGTATTTTCATTAGCACTACTTACTATGGTTCCTACTGCACAGCATCCTCTTCAGGTGGAGGATTCTTCTTGCACTAGATACTTTGGCCTATACTGTATACAACTCTCCTCAGGTGGAGTATGGTACTAGCGCTAGTTACTATGGCTTCTACTCAATAGCCTCCTCCTCAGGTCTAGTATTGCAATACCACTAGATCCTGTGGCTACTTCTGTATGGCCCTATTCTCAGGTGGAGAATTTGCCTTAGCCCTAACCTTTTTATCTACTACTGTATTGTTCCCTTCTCAGGCTCAGGGTTTACCGCTACCCTGCTAGCTGTGGTGGGTCCCACGTTGCTCCCGTCCCCACATCTTGCATTTGCACGGGGTATTGGTTCTGTGGTTTCTTACACTTGGCCTTCTGTTCAACGCCGTGTTTCAGCCCTGGCTTGTAGGCTGTAGCTCCTACTGCGTCCCTCCTTTTACAGTCGAACCTCACTTCAGGTGCACACTATTCCGGTGTTCTTCAGTTTGCATAGCTTCCTCGTTTTTATGGCATTTGTCTACCACATTGTTTCTGCCACAAGTGGGACATGGGCGCTAACAGTTGATGCTGTGACACCATCAGCATTGCCTCTCTTAAGACATGAGCAATGTCTCTGACTTGTCTTCGGTAGTGGACATACATTTAGAGCTCATTCTGTGAGTCTGCTACATTACTCCCCCCACCAGGCAGAGCGGGGTTCTGGTCACTTCTTGCCACTGCTAATAGAGGTTTCGTTGCTGGAATGCAACACCCTTTCTACTTTATGTCCCTCCGCAGGACGAATGATTGCACTACCCCCCCCAGATACTGTTTCTGTCTCCCTGGCCAGTATCCGCACTCATGAGGTTGACATCTTACTGCTCTCTAATACCGGCACTATTTTTTCCAGTGTTTCTCTGGTACTGTTGGGACATTGGACATCGTCATCACACTCCCTCCTGGAGGAGTATTTCTATTATCTTTGACACTGATGTCCACATACTCCCTTTCATGCAGAGTTGCTACACTGGCAGTATATGGTCTCTGACGAGGCTTCCCACCTCAGGTATTTTGTTCTTTTGCCTACGGTTGGGCATGCCTGTTTCAGGCAGTTTTCTCTGTGGAGTATCAGGCAGTTTCTCTCGCTAGAAGTCTCACACCAAGCCTCTATGGCTCTGAGGACATCTATCTTCCACTTTACCTTCTCCTTAGGAAGTGTTTCTTTTTTAGAAGAGGAGTATCCTGCGCTCTTTACCTTTGGTTCTGCTTCCATGAGTATATTCCTGGGGAGCGTATGTGCTCTCTCTCTCTCTCATGGATGGTAGCCCGCTTCTTTTTTCACAGTGCGGTTGTCTTGCCTCTGCACCGTTTTCTCAGGCTGTCTTAAGTCAGCCATGTTATGGTTTTGGCTCCAGCTTCACTCACATCCCTCCTCTTGTCCAGACGGTGGTTATTTTGGCCACACCCTTATTCTGCATTCTTCTCTGCTACACAGCTGGGATGCTCTTGATCCCCCGAGGACCCCGTTTTTTCCTCTGACTTCTCCTCAGTGGCCTATGGTCTTTTAATTTATACCTCTGATTGGCTCCCTTTGTGGGCTTTTTTTTCAGCTCCCATTGCTGTCCTTTATCTCTTATTGATAAGTCATGGGATTACACATTTGGTAAGGTCTTGTCTGGGTCCTCTTGTTACTCGTTCATACCCGGATTCTACATGCCCATTTCCCGTGAGTTGACCTCTCTCGGTTTTCTGTGGGGCCTATTGTCATACAAGACATTTTGACTTTCCAGTCCGGGCTTCCACCACAGTATTGTGATCCTTAATATCCAGAGGAACCTTCCAGACATCATCTTCAGTCATCAGACGCTCTTATCCTTCTTGTGGATATCCTGTGCTGCTATCCACATCGTCTGAAGTCTCTTGAGCCCTTGGGCTTCCTTTAAATGGGCTTTCCTCTTTCTACCCAGTCTAAGCCACTGCGTGTTCTTCACTCTCTGTCTAGCCTTTTGGGTTCATGCTCTTCCTGTCCCAGTCAGGGATTCATGTGCATCATTTCCCCCGCATTTTAAAGCGGGACCTTACGGCCAGCCTTAGCTTTGTTCTGGACTGCTTTAGAACGTCCCATGGTCTCCTGTGTCCTCCAATGATACGAGCGAGAAAATAGGATTTCTGTGCTTACCTGTAGAATCCTTTTCTCGCTGAGTTCATCGGGGGACAGCACCCACTCATTGCTGGCTCCTCCTGATGGGTCCCACCTGTCCTCAGCTCTGGCCCGTCTTCACTTCTCTTCTTGCTTTCTGTTGGTTTCTCCTGGCTGCTCCTGCTGCTTTGGTACAAACTGATTAGCTCAGTGCCTGCAGGAGGGGTATTGCTGAGAGGAGAGGCTAACACTTTTTTTGCCTAGTGTCGCCTCCTAGTGGCAGCAGCTATACCCATGGTCTCCTGTGTCCCCCAATGAACTCAGCGAGAAAAGGATTTTACAGGTAAGCACAGAAATCCTATTTTTTAATCTTGTCAGTTTCAAGTTATTTTTTGGGTGCTACAGGCTGCTGGAAGGTGAGGAGGGTGCCACGTTCCCCTAATAAGATGTTTTGTCAGGTTTCATACATTCACATGTACTACTGATGTATGCTTCAAAATGATAGTGATGATTATGCTGTAAATCGGGTCTGTTTTAGTAAATAATTGTATTCCTCATGAAATAACCTTTCTGGAGCATCTATGTCACTTATGGCTGTGTTGTGCCATTCCTCTGTTACGAATAAAGATAAAATAGGGTGTTACCAGTTGGGGGTGTGTCCCTGCACAGTCTGACACAATCCAGTCAATGCTACCAGTGTCAGAATATGCAGAGACACTAGCCCAACTGGAAACACCTAGATGTATATTTCGTCAAAAACTTCTAGCAGGAGTAGTAGAGGAATGCTCCAGAATTGTTGTTGCATGTAAAATGGTAGTTGCTACATCAGACCTGTCAGTCTGACAGGGGACAGGTTGTCTTTGAGCTTTAACAGTGTTTTGTAAAGTGCACTGTGCACAGTTGAATCTTCTTTTGGCACTTAGGAGGCAGAAATCTGTGCAGGTGGACGCCAGCGTGTTTGCTTGTATAAGTATGCTGGCTCGAGCGCTGGGTCCCTCCATCCAACAGGAGATAAAAGAGCTACTGGAAGCAATGCTGTCTGTCGGGCTGAGGTAAGATTTGGTTCCTGTGCCGGTCTGTACGGAATATGCTTTTGTATTCTTAGACAGATTGCATTTTATTGTTGTTTCTAGCCCTGCCTTAACGGCTGTGCTTTACGACCTGAGTCGACACAACCCACAGCTGAAGAAAGACATTCAAGATGGACTCCTGAAGATGCTGTCTCTGGTTCTGATGCACCAGCCGCTCCAGCACCCGGGGATGCCCAAAGGCCTGGCACAACAGCTGTCCTCACCTAGCCTCACTAATATTCCTGAAGCCAGCCATGTGGGCAGCATTACTTTGGCGCTCCGCACTTTAGGCACCTTTGAATTTGAAGGTAATTGTTTCTTTGTATATATTTGCAGATTTTTTGTTTCTTACCTATTTCTTTACTACATAGCCTATATTGGGGTATGACTGGGGGTGCCAGGTGGGCTCGTATACATCCACGGATTTCCAGTTTCCTAAGAATCTACCTCTCTATATCAGATTCACTTACACTTCAGGTCCTTCTCTTATCCTGCTTTTTTATTGACTTTATTTTACAGGTCATTCATTGATGCAGTTTGTGCGCCACTGTGCCGATCACTTCCTCAATAGCGAACACAAGGAAATTCGGATGGAGGCTGCACGCACCTGTTTCCGTCTTCTCAGACCCTCAATCCAGCCTCTTCGTGGACATGGCCAAGTGAGTCAGACTGCTGTGCGGGTGGTGGCCGATGTTCTCAGCAAACTACTAGTGGTTGGCATTACAGATCCAGGTATAACTGAATGGATTTTTCTTTACGACAAAATGCTCTTAATTAGAAAAAGAATGGCGTCTAATGTCTCCTTTGGCTTACAGATCCGGATATCCGCTACTGTGTCCTGGCGTCCTTGGATGAACACCTTGATACTCACTTGGCCCAGGCTGAGAATCTTCAGGCTCTGTTCGTGGCCCTGAACGATGAAGTTTTTGAGATCCGAGAACTGACTATCTGCACTATTGGCCGTCTCAGCAGCATGAACCCTGCATTTGTCATGCCTTTCCTTCGTAAGATTCTCATCCAGGTAAGTGGTAATCACAGATATGTGGTCTGATTATTACCTCATCTGGATGTAGTCTTCTCGGCTTTATAAGACAGCCCACCCATGTGTTTGTGCTGTGTTTACAGTCAACTGGTCCGAAGAGTTGTTAATAGAACTATTTTTTGGACTAATCTGTTTGCTCTCGCCTTCAGATTTTGACAGAGTTAGAGCACAGTGGTGTTGGAAGAAACAAAGAGCAAGGTGCACGGATGTTAGGACACCTGGTATCCAATGCCCCGCTCCTGAGCCGACCGTACACGGAGCCCATTCTTAAAGTAGGATTTTCAGCTTTGCCCCCTTTCCTTGAGTCTGTGATACTGTAGATTGCCTTCCTACTCATCAGTTAAAATGCTGACAGGTTCTCTGCTTCCCATTCTCAGACTCTGATCTTAAATTTGCGAGATCCAGATCCTAATCCGTCAGTTGTGACAAGTGTCCTGGCAACAATTGGTGAGCTTGCTCAGGTAAGCAGATGATTCTTAATATTATTCCTGGACGCCCACTTTGTAAGTCGGACCGGTGCTTACCAACCTACAAAGAGACATAAAGCACTTTGGCCCACGTTTAACTCAAGTGAAGTCATTTTAGTCCGTGTCTAAATTAACACCAGTTTAACTTATTAACCCTTTGAAGACTGGGTGATTTTCCGCCTTTCCGTTTCTTACTCTCAGCCCTCCCAAAGCCATAACTTCACATAGCTGTATGAGGTCTTGTTTTTGTGGCACAATTTAGGGTTGTATACAATGTGGTGGGAAGCTTGAAAAAAATTCCAAATGGGGTGAAATTATAAATAAAAAAAAAAACACCATTCCACCACTGTTTAAAAATTTTTTTTTAGGCTACTTTCACACTAGCGTTTTTTTGCAGATCCGCCATGGATCTGCAAAAACGCTTCCGTTACAATAATACAACCACAAGCATCCGTCATGAACGGATCCGGTTGTATTATGTCTTCTATAGCCATGACAGATCCGTCTTGAACACCACTGGAAGTCAATGGGGGACGGATCCGTTTACTATTGTGCCACATTGTGTCAGAGAAAACGGATCCATCCCCATTGACTTACATTTTGTGGCGGGACGGATCCGTTTGGCTCTGCTTTGTCAGGCGAACAGTAAAACGCAGCCTGCAGCCTCCAGAGCGGAATGGAGACTGATCGGAGGCAAACTGATGCGTTTTGAGTGGATCCTTTTCCATTCAGAATGCATTAGGGCAAAACTGATCCGTTTTGGACCGGAGAGCCCTGAAGGGATTTTACAAACAGAAACCAAAACGCTAGTGTGAAGGTAGCCTAAGGCTACATGCACACGACCGTTGCCTGCCTCTGCGTCCGCTCCTCCTTGAAATTTTGCATCCGTCAAAAAAAACGGATGACGAACCGTTTTTTTTTGACAGATCCGATTTTTATGGCAGATCCATTGTAAAAATTCCTATCCTTGTCCGCAAACGTGAAAAAAATAGGACATGCACTATTTTTTCGACGGATTGAAAACACGGATGCGGAACAAAAACGGTTGACCATCCGCATTTTTTGACGGACCCATTAAAATGAACGAGGAAGCATCCTATCCGTGAAAAAAAACGGAACGGACACAGAAACAAACAACAGTCGTGTGCATGGGGCCTTACACTGATTCCTATGTGGTAAAACTGACCTGTTAGTTTTATTCTCCGGGTCAGTACAATTGCAACAATACCACATATGTATAGTTCTTCTTGCATATTAGGGCTCATTTTTTGCAGGGCGGTCTGTATTTTTCATTGATTCGATTCTGGGGCGTGTAGGTCTTTTTGATCACTTTTTGTTCAATTTTTTGTGGGACGTGTGGCTAATAAAACGGTGAATCGGCCATTTAGACTTAAATAAAAAGGTATATTTTAATAGTACAGGTGTTTTTGCATGCGGCAATACCCATGATGTTATTTATATATTTTGATTTTTATTTTGAGGAAAGGGGGTGATTTGAATTGTTATATATGGCAAGCAATCATTAGAGTGCTTTTTTCATAGACTCCCATGTAGTAGCATTGGAGTTTGAGAACTACACTAAGTTCCTAACTAATGTGCGTCAACTCTGTAGCACTTCTGAGTGCAGAGGTTGCCACACGCTACATCTGGCTCCCCTGATCCTCACCAGGGGAGTCGGTACACAGCTCGGAGCACCTGCTCCTGGTCTTTAACTTCCCAGATACGGTGGTCACATTTGACCATGGCATCTGAGGGGTTAAATGTATACGATCAACGTTATCGCTAGGGTTAGGCGAACCCGAACTGTAAAGTTCAGGTTCGTACCGAACATTACGGTTTTTCGCACCCGGACCCAAACCCGAACATTTCTGTAAAAGTTCGGGTTTGGGTTCGTTGTTCGGCGGTTTATTCCCGCTTTTTGAAAGGCTGCAGGGCAACCAATCAACAAGCGTTTCACTACTTTTCCCTAAGAGCCCATCACAGCCATGCCTACTATTGGCATGGCTGTGATTGGCCAAGTGCAGCATATGACCCAGCCTCTATTTAAGCTGGAGTCACGTAGCGCCGCACGTCACACTGCTCTGATTAGTGTAGGGAGAGGACGCAGCTTCTATCAGGGCGAGATTAGGCAGGGTAAAGTCAGCAACAGCACCTAATGAAGTGATCGATCTACAGCTGAGAATGATTGAACTTCTGCTAGTTACTTGCTCACTGGTTTTTAGGCTGCACAGAGCGTTTTTCTGTCACTTATTTTCTGGGGTGATCGGCGGCCATTTTGTGATCTTTTGGTGCACCAGAAGAAGCTGCCACCAAGTGTATTTCTGTCCGTAAAAGGGTATATTACACTAAGTGTCTAAATACAAGGGCTGAAAGCGTAATCCTCTATATTTGCACACGCTACTGTGCATCTCTAAATGTAATTCTGTCTGTAAAAGGATACCTTTCAACCAGGGCCTAAATACTAGACCTACAATTGATATTCCCCTAAATCTGTGGTTGCTGTGCCTGGATTAGTGTAATATGTGTGGGGAGTTGCTCTGGTAGATAACGGTGCGGGTGCAGTACAGAGGCAAAACAAGGAGTCCAGTACGTGCAATAAACAGTGTTTTATTCACACTTGCACAAACGAAATGGTAAACAGTCTCTTGGTGTTCATTCACACGCAGCAAACAAAAAAAAGGCAAAACCAAAGAGTCCAAAACCAGGTTCAATCACCTGTGAGATGTTAGGTGCGCGTTCGCACCTGGCGGTCGGCCCAGCCGTGGGATAATCCTCCTTCAGGCTTCCAGGTCGACTGCACGTCTCCTTGCTGGGTTTTTGCTTCCAGCCCAGAGAGCTCCACAGGACTAGCAGCAGCTCCAGGACAATCCCAGCCCACAGCTGCTGGTGCTGGCTGAGTTTTTAAACCCAGCCCAAAACCAGGACTGGGTCGTGGGGAGCAGCCACCCACCCTACACTTTAGCTGCTCCCGGTAAGAGCTGGCCCGGATCGGCTTTGCAGCCATGCTATTTACAACTATGTCAGTAGCACTAGCTGCTGCTGACATCAACAAAATACGGCTCTTACCTCACCGAGGCTATGAACCTCGGTGACACATACCTGCCATCCACGACGGCACCCTGCACCTTACCACATACCCCCCCCCCCCCCCCTTTGTTCAACCCTGAGGGGGTGGACACATGTGAGGCAGTGGACGCGGGAAAGGGCATCTGCATTACCCTGCAAGCGGCCTGCCCTATGTTCCACGGAGAACTTGAAGTTCTGCAGGGATACGAACCACCTGGTGACCCGAGCATTCCTCTCCTTGGCCTGGCTCATCCACTTGAGAGGGGAATGGTCGGTCACCAGACGGAACTTCCTCCCTAACAGGTAGTAGCGGAGAGATTCGAGTGCCCACTTGATAGCCAGGCACTCCCTCCCCACTATACTATACCTGGTCTCGGCGGGACTGAGCTTACGGCTCAGGAAGACAACGGGATGTTGACTCCCTGTTGAAGTCGGGTGTCACCAAAACCGGGGACCCACACAGGGCCGACTTCAACGCGGAGAAAGCCTCCTCCGCCTTCTCACTCCAGCTAACCTTCCCAGACTTTCGCCCCTTCAACAGGTCTGTCAATGGCGCTGCTATTGTGGCAAAGTGGGGCACAAACCGCATGTAGTACCCTATAATCCCCAGGAAGGACTTTACCTGCCTGGTAGTGACCGGTCGGGGCCAGTTACGTATGGCCTCTACCTAAGTTACCTGCGGCTTGATGACTCCCCGCCCAATAACATATCCCAGATATTTGGTCTCTTCCAACCCAATTGCACACTTCTTTGGATTGGCGGTTAGTCCAGCTTTCCTCAGGGCATCCACTACCGCCTGCACTTTGGGCAAATGGCTTTCCCAGTCGGTGCTGTGGATGATTACATCATCTAAGTAGGCCGAAGCGTACCGACGGTGCGGTCGCAGCACAACGTCCATTAACCTTTGGAAGGTGGCGGGGGCGCCATGCAGGCCAAAAGGTAACACCTTGTAATGATACAGGCCCTGCGGGGTAACAAAAGCGGTTTTTTCCTTGGCCGCCTCCGTTAAGGGTACTTGCCAGTATCCTTTAGTGAGGTCTAGCACAGAAAAATAACGGGCTTGCCCTAAATTTTCAACAAGCTCGTCTACCCGGGGCATGGGATACGCATCAAACTTGGACACTTCATTTAACTTGCGAAAATCGTTGCAGAACCGCAACGTCCCATCCGGCTTGGGTATTAGGACTATGGGACTGGCCCACTCACTTTTCGACTCCTCAATGACATCAAGCTTCAACATTAATTGCACTTACTCCGCGATGGCCCGTCGCCGAGCCTCGGGTACCCGGTATGGTTTTAACCGGATCTTGGCCTGAGGCTCAGTGACGATGTCATGTTGGATGAGAGACGTGCGGCCAGGGAGGTCCGAGAATACATCCGTGTTCCGACTGATGAACTCCCTGACTTCCTGAACTTGTGTGGAAGACAGGCTGTCTGCAATTTTTACCGTGGCTACCGCTTCGCAGGCCTCGAACTGTGGGGCTGGACCCTTTTCCCCTAGAAGCCCTGGCCGGGGGCTGTGGTCGTCGGCCGTGTCCCTATCTTTCCACGGCTTTAGTAAATTCACGTGGTACACCTGCTCCGGCTTGCGCCGCCCTGGCTGGTGTACTTTGTAATTTACTTCCCCTATCTTCTCGATCACCTCATAGGGGCCCTGCCACCTAGCTAGGAATTTGCTGTCAAGGGTGGGTACCAGAACCAAAACCCGATCTCCGGAATGAAGCCCCGTACCAGAGCCTGACGATTGTACACCCTACTTTGAGCTTGTTGCGCTGCCTCCATATGCTCCCGGACCAGCGGCAACACCCTTTCCATCCGTTCCTGCATCTGGGTGACATACTCAATGACACTTTTGTGGGGGACAGGCTGTTGTTCCCACACTTCCTTGGCGATATCCAACAGGCCCCGAGGGTGTCTGCCATAAAGCAGTTCGAAGGGCGAGAACCCAGTAGAGGCCTGGGGCACCTCTCGCACTGCGAACATGAGATAGGGCAGAAGCAGATCCCAGTCCTTCCCATCTCTAGACACCACCCTTTTTAACATATTTTTTAAAGTTTGGTTAAACCTCTCGACAAGACCGTCCGTTTGCGGATGGTAAACGGACGTCCGTAACTGCTTTATACGCAACAATTTACACAGTTCCCTCATAACTTTGGACATAAAAGGGGTCCCTTGGTCTGTCAGAACCTCTTTGGCAGGCCCACACGGGAAAACATTTCCATTAACTCTTTGGCAATGAGCTTAGCTGAGGTATGTCGCAGAGGCACCGCCTCCGGATACCGAGTGGCATAGTCGAGAACTACCAGAATGTGTTGGTGGCCCCTGGCAGACTTTGGTACAGGCCCAATTAGATCCATAGCGATTCGCTCAAGCGGGACCTCAATAATTGGAAGAGGTACCAGAGGACTACGGAAATGTGGCTGGGGGCTATTTATCTGACAGGTGGGACAGGACTTACAATAATTTTCTACCTCCTTGAACACACTGGGCCAATAAAACCGCTGCAGTATGCGGTCCTGGGTTTTCTGCCACCCCAAGTGTCCCCCAAGAACATGTTGGTGGGCAAGCTCCATGACAAGCTTGCGGTACGCTGTGGGCACCACCAATTGTTCAACAGGTTCACCCCGGATTTGGTTCACCCGATATAACATTTCTTGGTGAACAACAAAGCGGGAAATATTAACTCAGCCCCTGGTTTCTGGGGTTTACCATCAATTTCCAGCACATTCTCCCAGGCCCTGGTTAGGGTTTGGTCCCGGTGTTAGGCGGTCCCAAAATTATCTCCGGAGACGTGGAGGTCTGCCAACTCAGGACCTGGTGGCAAGTCCTCCGTGTCTCCCACCATTACACTCAGTGGGGGTGTCTCCCCCTCTATCACAGAAGTGGTGGTCACCCCTACCGCAGGCCCTTCGGACTCGGGCTCCCAGGGCTCTGGCCTCTCACAGGAACCAGGCCACTCTGCTAGGGTTACCCCTGTCTCAGGGCTATTAGTCACTTTCACCTCAGGCCATAGTGACGGAAAACCAGGAAGTCTCTCCCAATTATTAGTTCATACGGTAGCTTGGCGGAGATCGCCACTTCACAAGTCCATGTGCCGGCCGCCGTGGACAGAGACATTACAGCCGTGGGATAGTCCTTTAAGTCTCCGTGTATGCACACCACCCCAACTTTCCGGCCCGTATACTGGGAGGGCTGTACCAGGGCAGCACTTACCAGGGTTACTAGGCTCCCTGAGTGCAGCAGCGCCACTGCAAGATTATCACCGACTTGCACCTGGCACAGATGACGATTGTCTATTGTCTCGGGGTGCCGGTCGCACACAGTCTCCGGGCATACATGGAAGCCCGGTACCCATAATTGGTCTCCATGGGTTCTCCCCACTGTGGACAGTCGGCCCTCACATGGCCAGGCTCGTGACACCGCCAGCAGACTATCGGGGCCGGGTCTACAGGGGTACACCCGAGCAGGTTTCTCGGGTACCAGTCGTCGGGACTGGATGGGAGACCTCTGGGGTTTGACCGGCCCCCTCCCAACAACACCCCCTTTCAAGGTTTTGTGGCCTCATAGCGCTCGACCAGGTCGACCATGTCCAAGGCATTAGTGGGTGACACCTGGCCGATCCAGTGCTGCAGGGGGTACGGCAAGGCCCTCCAGAAGATGTCAGCCAGCAGACGGTCCAGCATAGCAGCCGGACTTAGAACCTCAGGCTGCAGCCACTTTTGCAACCTGTGCAGCAACTCATAATACTGCGGCCTGGCGGGTTCAGCCGTATTAAAGTTCCACTGGTGGACCCGCTGAGCCCGGACTAACACGTTCACCCCCAGTCTTGCCAGGATCTCACCTTTCACGGTCGGGTAGTCAGCTGCTTGGTCATCTGGGAGGTCAAAAATACTTGCTGGGGTCCAGACGCCAGGAACGGAGCGACGACCTCTGCCCACTGTTCTCGGGGTAATTTCTCCCTCACGGCCACCTTCTCGAACACCGCCAGATAGGTCTCCACATCATCCGAGGGGGTCATCTTAGGGATCGCTGCACGGACAGCTTTCCGGGCATCGTGGACGTGGCGGGACGCTCCTGCAGCTTGCAATGCCATCACGTGCTGCAGCAGTAGCTGGTTGGTCTCCCGCTGCTGCACGTTAGCCTCTATGAGGGCTTTCACAGCCGCCTCCATTTTGTCAGGGACCACAGGCTGCAACTTTGCCTGCCGAATATAGGACATCCAGTCGTGCCCAGCAAAAACAAACTTCGGCGTTCACGCCAGCCTCACTGCGCATGCCCGCATCCGACACCAAATGTGGGGAGTTGCTCTGGTAGTGTCAGTAGCACTAGCTGCTGCTGACATCAACAAAATACGGCTCTTACCTCACCGAGGCTATGAACCTCGGTGACACATACCTGCCATCCACGACGGCACCCTGCACCTTACCACAAATAAATAGGCAGATAGTGTTAGGTGCCTGTAAATAAAGGCCTTAATTTGAACTCTATACATTGGGCCAAATAAGTTTTTACTTATTGTGGTGAACGGTAACAATGAGGAAAACATCTAGTAAGGGACGCGGTCGTGGTGGTGTTAGTGGACCCTCTGGTGCTGGGAGAGGACGTGGCCATTCTGCCACAGCCACACGTCCGAGTGAACCAACTACCTCAGGTTCCAGTACCCGCCAGAATTTACAGCGTTATTTGGTGGGGCCCAATGCCGTTCTAAGGATGGTAAGGCCTGAGCAGGTACAGGCGCTAGTCAATTGGGTTGCCGACAGTGGATCCAGCACGTTCACAACTTTATCTCCCACCCAGTCTTCTTCAGAAAGCGCACAGGTGGCACCTGAAAACCAAGCCCATCAGTCTGTCACATCACCCCCATGCATATCAAGGAAACTGTCTGAGCCTCAAGTTATGCAGCAGTCTCTTATGCTGTTTGAAGTCTCTGCTGGCAGGGTTTCCCAAGGGCATCCACCTAGCCCTTCCCCAGTGGTGGAAGACATAGAATGCACTGATGCACAACCACTGATGTTTCCTGATGATGAGGACATGGGAATACCACCTTATCGGAGTCCGCACGTCTCTGATGACGAAACACAGGTGCCAACTGCTGCGTCTTTCTGCAGTGTGCAGACCGAACAGGAGGTCAGGGAGGAAGACTGTGTGGAAGACGATGCAGGGGGCGATGAGGTCCTAGACCCCACATGGAATGAAGGTCGTGCCACTGACTTTCATAGTTCAGAGGAAGAGGCAGTGGTGAGACCGAGCCAACAGCGTAGCAAAAGAGGGAGCAGGGGGCAAAAGCAGACCAGCCACCGCCAAGAGAGTTCGCCTGATACTGGCCACCGCCACCAGGGACCGAGCACCCCAAAGGCAGCTTCAAGGAGTTCCCTGGCATGGCACTTCTTTAAACAATGTGCTGACGACAAGACCCGAGTGGTTTGCACGCTGTGCCATCAGATCCTGAAGCGAGGCATTAACGTTCTGAACCTTAGCACAACCTGCATGACCAGGCATCTACATGCAAAGCATGAACTGCAGTGAAGTAAACACCTTAAAAGCAAGGAACTCACTCAGGCTCCCCCTGCTCCCTCTTCTGCTGCTGCCTCGGCCTCTTCCTCCGCCTCGGGAGGAATGTTGGCACCTGCCGCCCAGCAAACAGAGGATGTGCCACCGACACCACCACCTGCGTCACCAAGCATCTCCGCCATGTCACACAGCAGCGTTCAGCCAACCTTGGTGAGAAAGCGTAAATTCCCACCTAGCCACCCTCGAGCCCTGGGCCTGAATGCCAGCATTTCTAAACTACTGGCCTTTGAAATGCTGTCATTCAGGCTGGTGGACACGGACAGCTTCGAACAGCTGATGGCGGTGGCTGTCCCACAGTATGTTGTTCCCAACCGCCACTACTTCTCCAAGACAGCCGTGCCTTCCCTGCACAACCAAGTATCCGATAAAATCAAGTGTGCACTGCGCAACACCATCTGTGGCAAGGTCCACCTAACCACAGATACGTGGACCAGTAAGCACGGCCAGGGACGCTATATCTCCCTAACTGCACACTGGGTAAATGTAGTGGCGGCTGGGACCCAGGCGGAGAGTTCCTTGGCGCACGTCCTTCCGCCGCCAAGGATCACAGGGCATCATTCTTTGCCTCCTGTAGCCTCCTCCTCCTACTCGGCTTCCTCCTTCTCTGCTTCCACCAGCTCATCCAGTCAGCCACAGATCTTCACCACCAACTTCAGCACAGCCCGGGGTAAACGTCAGCAGGCCATTCTGAAACTCATATGTTTGGGGGACAGGCCCCACACCGCGCAGGAGTTGTGGCGGGGTATTGAACAACAGACCGACCAGTGGTTGCTGCCGGTGGGCCTCAAGCCCGGCCTGGTGGTGTGCGATAATGGGCGAAATCTCGTCGCAGCTCTGGGACTAGCCGGTTTGACGCACATCCCTTGCCTGGTGCATGTGCTGAATTTGGTGGTGCAGAAGTTCATTCACAACTACCCCGACATGTCAGAGCTGCTGCATAAAGTGCAGGCCGTCTGTGCGCACTTCCGGCGTTCACATCCTGCCGCTGCTCGGCTGTCTGCGCTACAACGGAACTTCGGCCTTCCCGCTCACCGCCTCATATGCGACGTGCCCACCAGGTGGAACTCCACCTTGCACATGCTGGAGAGACTATGCGAGCAGCAGCAGGCCATAGTGCAGATTCAGCTGCAGTACGCACGCGTCAGTCGCACTGCGGAACAGCACCACTTCACCACCAATGATTGGGCCTCCATGCGAGACCTGTGTGCCCTATTGCGCTGTTTCAAGTACTCCACCAACATGGCCAGTGGCGATGACACCATTATCAGCGTTAGAATACCAATTCTATGTCTCCTAGAGAAAACGCTTAGGGCGATGATGGAAGAGGAGGTGGCCCAGGAGGAGGAGGAGGAGGAGGATGAGGGGTCATTTTTAGCACTTTCAGGCCAGTCTTTTAGAAGTGGCTCAGAGGGAGGTCTTTTGCAATAGCAGAGGCCAGGTACAAATTTGGCCAGCCAGGGCCCACTACTGGAGGACGAGGAGGTGGAGGAGGATGAGGATGAAGCATGTTCGCAGCGGGGTGGCAACCAACGCAGCTCTGGCCCACTGGTGCGTTGCTGGAGGGGGAAACTGAGGACGATAACGATACGCCTCCCACAGAGGACAGCTTTTCCTTACCTCTGGGGAGCCTGGCTCACATGAGCGACTACGTGCTGCAGTGCCTGCGCAACGACAGCAGAGTTGCCCACATTTTAACGTGTGCTGACTACTGGGTGGCCACCCTGCTGGATCCCCGGTACAAAGACAACGTGCCCACCTTAATTCCCGCACTGGAGCGTAATAGGAAAGTGTAGGAAGTGTGCGCGAGTACAAGCGCACGCTGGTAGACGCGCTCCTGAGAGCATTCCCAACTGACACGGGGGGACAAGTGGAAGCCCAAGGCGAAGGCAGAGGAGAAGCAAGAGGTCGCCAACACAGCTGTGTCACGGCCAGCTCCTCTGAGGGCAGGGTTAGCATGGCAGAGATGTGGAAAAGTTTTGTCACCACGCCACAGCTAACTGCCCCACCACCTGATACGGAACGTGTTAGCAGGAGGCAGCATTTCACTAACATGGTGGAACAGTACGTGTGCACACGCCTCCACGTACTGACTGATGGTTCGGCCCCATTCAACTTTTGGGTCTCCAAATTGTCCACATGGCCAGAGCTAACCTTTTATGCCTTGGAGGTGCTGGCCTGCCCAGCGGCCAGTATATTGTCTGAACGTGTATTCAGCACGGCAGGGGGCGTCATTACTGACAAACGCAACCGCCTGTCCACAGCCAACGTGGACAAGCTGACGTTCATAAAAATTAACCAGGCATGGATCCCACAGGACCTGTCCCTCCCTTGTGCAGAATAGACATTTATAACTGCCTCCCCCTCAACCATGTATTCTTGTACTCTGGGGCACTTCTTTATTGTATCCTCGTTTTTTAATTATACCATTATTTTGGGGGCAACACCAAGTTGAATGGACCTCTCCTCTGTCTGGTCGCCAGGGGCCTACATTTCAGCCGATCGCCTGCTGCTTTGGTGCGTGACATGAAGCCTGATTTTCTGGGTGCTGGGGCCTAAATAAATGAAAGTGGCCTGTTCCATTGGTGGGTTGCATGATGCCTGTTTTGCTGCTATGGGACCTCTCTCCTCTGTCTGGGTGCTGGGGCCTAAATAACTGAAAGTGGCCTGTTCCATTGGTGGGTAACATGATGGCTGTTTTGCTTCTATGGAACCTCTCTCCTCTGTCTTGGTGCTGGGGCTTAAATTACTGAAAGTGGCATGTTTCAATGGTGGGTAACATGGTAACATGATGCCTCTTTTGCTGCTATGGGACCTTTCTCCTCTGTCTTGGTGCCAGTGGCCTACATTTAGGATAATCGCCTGTTGCTTTGGTGGGTGACATTATCCTCTTTTTGATGTCGAATGACCTCTACTTTGGGTGTCAGGGGCCTATATGTTGTTTAATCATGTGTTGCTTTGGTGGGTGACATTATCCTCTTTATACTGTCAAATGACCTCTACATTGTCTGGTTGTCAGGGGCCTATATTTTGTTTCATTGCTTGCTGCGTTGGTGGGAGATATTAAACTCTTTATACTGTCAAATGACCTCTACATTGTCTGGTTGTCAGGGGCTATATTTTGTTTAATCATTTGTTTTCTTGGTGGGAGATATTAAACTCTTTTTACTGTCAAATGACCGCCCCATTGTGTGGGTGTCAGGGGCCTGTATGTTGTTTAATCATTTGTTGTCTTGGTGGGAGATATTAAACTCTTTTTACTGTCAAATGACTGCCCCATTGTGTGGGTGTCAGAGGCCTATATGTCGTTTAATCATTTGTTGCTTTGGTGGGTGACATTATCCTCTTTATACTGTCAAATGACCTCTCCATTGTCTGGTTGTCAGAGGCCTATATTTTTGTTCATCGCTTGCTGCATTGGTGGGAGATATTAAACTCTTTATACTGTCAAATGAACTCTACATTGTCTGGTTGTCAGGGGCCTATATTTCGTTTAATCATTTGTTGTCTTGGTGGGAGATATTAAACTCTTTTTACTGTCAAATGACCGCCCCATTGTGTGGGTGTCAGGGGCCTATATGTCGTTTAATCATTTGTTGTCTTGGTGGGAGATATTAAACTCTTTTTACTGTCAAATGACCTCTACATTGTCTGGTTGTCAGGGGCCTATATGTCGTTTAATCATTTGTTGTCTTGGTGGGAGATATTAAACTCTTTTTACTGTCAAATGACCTCTACATTGTCTGGTTGTCAGGGGCCTATATTTCGTTTAATCATTTGTTGTCTTGGTGGGAGATATTAAACTCTTTTTACTGTCAAATGACCGCCCCATTGTGTGGGTGTCAGGGGCCTATATGCCGTTTAATCATTTGTTGCTTTGGTGGGTGACATTATCCTCTTTATACTGTCAAATGACCTCTACATTGTCTGGTTGTCGGGGGCCTATATTTCGTTTCATCATTTGTTGCTTTGGTGGGTGACATTATCCTCTTTATACTGTCAAATTACCTCTCCATTGTCTGGTTGTCAGAGGCCTATATTTTGTTTCATCGCTTGCTGGATTGGTGGGAGATATTAAACTCTTTATACTGTCAAATGAACTCTACATTGTCTGGTTGTCAGGGGCCTATATTTCGTTTATTCGCTTGCTGCATTGGTGGGAGACATTAAACTCTTTTTACTGTCAAATGACCGCCCCATTGTGTGGGTGTCAGGGGCCAATATTTCAATTAATTGCTTGCTGTCTTGGTGGGAGACATTAAACTATTTTTACTGTCAAATGACCTCTCCTCTGTCTTTGTGTCAGGGGCCTACATAAATGATAATGTCCTGTTCCATTGCAGGTTGACCTGAGGCCTGTGTTGCTGTTACGGGAGCGCTCTCCTCTTTGCGGGTGCCATGGTCCTGAATTAGTAAATGAGGCCTGTAGCACTTCTGGGTGAAATCAATACTGATTTGGCATGATTGTAACTCTCCTCTTTGTGGGTGCCATGGGTCTGAATCTGTGAATGAGGCCTGTGGCATTGCTGGGTGAAATCAATACTGTCTTGGCGTGATTTTGACTCCTCTTTGTGGGTCTCGTGGGCCTGAATGTTTGAATGAGGCCTGTGGCCCTGCAGGCAGACATGATTCCTTCTTGTCTGTGATGACAACTTCAACTCCCATGTATGGTTGCCATTGGCCTGAGTCTGTGAGTGAGGTCTGTGACACTGCTGGCAGACATGAATCCTTCTTGGCTGTTATGTGAACTTCAACGCCATGTATGGTTGCCATGGCCCTGCAGGCAGACATGATTCCTTCTTGTCTGTGATGACAACTTCAACTCCCATGTATGGTTGCCATTGGCCTGAGTCTGTGAATGAGGCCTGTGGAACTGCAGGCAGACATTAATCCTTTTTGGCTGTGATGAGAACAACTCCCATAGCATTCCCACCTGATGCCACCCCAACCTCCTATTCCAGCTCCTCCACCAAGTTGCCAATTGATATTGGTTAATTTTTATTTATTTTACTTTAAGTCATTTCCCTATCTACATTTGTTTGCAGGGGATTTACCTACATTTGTATGCCTTTTGCAGCCCTCTAGCCCTTTCCAGGGCTATTTTACAGCCTTTTTAGTGCCCAAAAGTTCGGGTCCCCATTGATTTCAATTGGGTTCGGGTTCGGGGTCAAGTTCGGGTCGAGTTTGGATCCCGAACCTGAACTTTTCCGTGAAGTTCGGCCGAACTTCTCGAACCCGAACATCCAGGTGTTCATTCAACTCTACATGTGACCTGCATGTGTGCCAGCCAGCCAGGGACATCATTCTAATTATTTTTTGGTAGCTCAGTGGAGGAAAAAGTTCCCTCTTCATTACTTATTTTATAATTTTGGGGTGACATAGTGCATTTCTGTATTGGGGGAATAAACCCGTACTGTCGTACCACAGAGCACGTTTGCATACACTGTTGAAAAACTAAATTTTTGTATAACTTACCAGTAAAATCTCTTTCTCGCTCTTTGTTGGGGGACACAGGAACCATGAGTATAGCTATGTCCACTAGGAGGCGTTGACACTAGGCTAGAATTGTTAGCTCCTCCTCTGGCAGCTATACCCTCTACAGCCTGGAGAAGGAGCTTCAGTTTTGTGCTGGAGCAGTAGGAGAAGCAGACCAACTACTAAAAGAAGGAAAACACCCAAAACCGAAGGACTGAAGAAAACGAAGGCCCACTGGCAAGCACCGCCATCTGCAGTACAAACAAGACATGGTGGGTGCTGTGTCCCCCAATTTAGAGCGAGAACTGGGGTGGGGAACGGAGCAAAGGAACTCTGCATTCCCAACATAACAGAGGATCACTAGGTGCGATCAGGACCTGGAAGATGTACCCACCTTGGCAGCGGTATGGTGCGAAGACGCCAAGATAGAACTGCCCTGTTCCAGGACATGGAACAAGCATACCTGTCAGCAACGAAGAAGCGGATGCTGAAGGACAGAAAAAAGACAAGTGCACCACCTGTGAAGGGAACGCGAAGACGAGATCCCCCAGCGAACAGTACCGGAGAAACACGGTCAGGAGCAAAAACTAGCGTGTCCGCTGGGTACCGACCGGGATCAGGGGCAGAACAGCAGCACGGGCAGAAGAATCTGGCAAAACTGGTCCCAATGGCCCACAAGCAACGTCACCCCATATCCGCCGGGAGCAGGGGAGCAGAAGAGCAGACGGAAGGAACCGAAGGGCGCCGATGGCGCCACCGCCCAAACCAGGGAGGCAATACGGTAGGCCGATCCAAGGGCAACAGCCGTCCGAAGAGTAGTCCCCAAGCGAGGACAACTGAGGACTTGCTGTAGAGCGCAATGCAGCAACCCTCAGTACAATAGGAAAATAGCAGTTGCAGAGCAACGGCAGTTAAGGTAGAGAATAACTACCCTCGAGACAGATGAGGTAAAATAGTGGTCACAATCACTACCGCAGACTCAAGTGAACGAACCACCGTTACAGGTAGTGGAGGGCTACAGCCCACCATTTAGGGCCAATAGGGCAAGGAAGAGAATTACCAAATGGTAGTGATCAAGATCCAAGCGCTGAGTCCAACGCACCGAGTGGGTAAGTGAACCGCAGAACCACCGCCTAAACGAAAAAACAAAAACAATCTCCCACCAAAGCCGGAGGATGGAATCCGGTCGCCACGCTAAATAGGCACACAGCTAGAACAGCTGGTGTGAACGAGGAAGACGGTCTGAGGTCACAACAGGAACCTCTAAACAATCTGCGTTAACGAAGACTGGAATCGACAACATACCTTCCCCAGAGGAGAGAACCGTGAGGAACCGTCTCTAGAACCTGGCCGGTGCAAAAGCCAAATCGGAGGGAGATGCCCTGAATGGAACCAAACCACAGAGCCAGCTAGAAGAAGCAGCTAAGGTAGAACACTGTTATAACCACTCCAACCGAAAAGGAGGAGTGGGTGACAGGGTAGTTGGAGCCCGGCGGGACAGCTCAACTTGGAGTACACACGATACTCCATGTGTCGCCCGGCGGACCACCTCGCAGAGGCGAACCATGAAGAACCCCAGTTGGAGGTCCCTGGACCTGGACAGAACCTAAGCACACAAGAGTAGCCGGGTGACCCTGTAGAAGAGAACAGCCTGAACCTGGCGGCAGAGCGGAACTGAAGAGCAGAAGGTGACCGTAGAAAGACTCACACTAAACCACAGGAGGCAGGAGATAAGGGAACCAAAGCAAAAACGGATCCAACAAGAAATTCAAAGGGCGCTGTAGACAGCCCTCTCGTCCATGTGCCCGCTGGTGTACCAATGGCATCCGGCAATAGAGCAACACACCGCCACTGGAATGGGTACGCATCCAGGAACCACGAACATTCCACATATGGAAGGGTCAACGAATATGGAGGATACTGCGACAAGTGGAAGCGCTATGCCCTCCGAACCAGGGAAGGGAACCGCCTAGCCCGGTTCAGACAGCAAGCAAGCAGCCACGTCCGGATCAGATGGAAGCAGAATGACCTCTTCCGAGAAGAGTGGGAAGCATGCGGCCAGCATCTATTCCAAGAGAAATGCTGAAGAAAGGGGGGCATACGTATGGTAAGCTCCGTAAGCAGCGAGAATGCCAACCCCCTACGGGAGGAGGAAGCGTACACGTCCATACACCGCACAGTGCACCCATGATTCCCTACATATAGGACAATCGCCATGTTGAAGGGGGTCACGACAGAGCCCAACAGTGCCTGGAGAAGCGCAATATGCCTGCCAGATGGGAGTCAGGCACAGGACCAGTACAGAATGCAGTATTCCGTCTATGGAAGGGGGTCATGCACATGGCCAGTACCGCAGCCAGTGAGAGTGCAGTATTCCGCCTACGGAAGGGGGGCATTTACACGGCCAGTATCGTATCCAGTGAGAGTGCAGTATTCCGCCTACGGAAGGGGGGCATTTACACGGCCAGTATGGTATCCAGTGAGAGTGCAGTATTCCGCCTACGGAAGGGGGGCATTTACACGGCCAGTATGGTATCCAGTGAGAGTGCAGTATTCCGCCTACGGAAGGGGAGCATGCACATGGCCATTATCGTATCCAGTGAAAGTGCAGTATTCCGCCTTTGGAAGGGGGTCATCCACACGGCCAGAGCCACAGCCAGGGAGAGTGCAGTATTCCACCTATGGAAGGGGGTCATGCACATAGCTGACACCGTACTCTGGGGGGTGTGACATTCCGCCTATGGAAGGGGGCATGCACTTGGCCAGCGCCATATTCTGAGAGAGGGCAAGGGTCCGCCTAGAGGGGGAACATGCACCTGGCCATAGCCGCATCCGGGGGCATGCACATGGTCAGCTCTACCGAAATCAGGCTGCAGCGTCCAGCACAGCCAACAAGAAGTTCGTAACTTACAACTTGGTACGGAATTTTTTATTTTTATTTTTTAAATGACACAGCCTCTTAGAGAGGCAGGAAGGGGCCACCATACAGACCCATGAGGAAGGCCCGGATCTCAGAGGGCCTCCTCTATACGGGTGCCGGCCCCTGGAGATAGCTGGCACCTAAGGGGTTAACAGGGATCTGGCCTGGGGGCGGTGCAGCGATCCCCTGCGGGAGGAGGAACCTCTAGGCGGGAAGAATTCGCACCCGGAAGAATGACCCCCCCCCCCCCCCCCCAAACGTAGTAGACCACGAAGCCGGGGCCTAATTTTGCAGCGCCCGGCCGACTTGGATGTACCGACGGTCGGCCTTGGCCTGGAAGGACCCAGAGCGGCGCGAAGACAACCGCATGTACACGCTGGCTGCGTGTGCCCACTCCGCGGGCCGGAAAGAGTCAGGGACCCAGAGGAGGAGGAGGGCCGATGAGGACATGAACGGGTGGCGGGGCCGCAGAGGGCCTGTGCGCCTCGGCAGTGTCGGAGCGGGCCCCCTGGCCCTGAAGCAGCACGCCGGTATGTGGTGAAACGCGGCGGCGAGTTACGCTGGCGAGGGGGGACCCTGTGACCGGATGTCCATAAATTTCCTTAGCCGCAGTGGGCAGAGGAGGGTCTGAGGGAGCTTGATGCGGGCCTGCCGCAGGGAAGAAGGGAGGCAGTGCAGCTATCCCAATGGATCCGGAGGAGATGCTGCCGCGGAGGAGCGGTGATGTGACCACCACCATCTGCAATGTCCCATGGAGGTAGGAGCCAGGAGGGAAGCCAAGTATGAGGGTCAGTCACGCAGGAGCTAGGCTGGAGAAGCCATCTTTCTCACCCTCCGCTGTCCTCACCCTCGGTCCATTCCAGCAGGGTCGTTCCTTCAGCTCCTGGCACTGTAGTGGCAGGACGCTGGAAGAGGGACTTGGCGTGCGGGCGACCCTTACGCTGGCGGGATGCAGGGAAGCTAGGCTGCCCTCGTCCACCTTGCCTTCTGTGCGGGAGGCAGCAGTGCTGGTGTCAGGCACTGGCGCAACTCAACCCCGGGAGAAACAGAGAGGTCCAGGCGTCTCTGCTGTCCCTGAAGAAAAAAGAGTAAAATAAAATAAGAAATAAAAAACACAAGGAGAAACGGCCCTGCAGAGCAGGGAGGTCTTGCCTCCTTTGACACTAAGCTAAAACTGAAGCTCCTTCTCCAGGCTGTAGAGGGTATAGCTGCCAAAGGAGGAGCTAACAATTCTAGCCTAGTGTCAACACCTCCCCGTGGACATAGCTATACCCACGGTTCCTGTGCCCCCCAATGAATATGTGCGCAAAAACCTATTTTAGAATTTTGCGGTGACATAGTGCATTTCTGTAGTTGCTGTAATAAACCCGTACTGTCGTACCACAGAGCACGTTTGCATACACCGCTGAAACACCTGAAGTCCAAAGGAATTGAGTTTTGGGCAGCTCTTCACCGCTACTTACTCGTTGGGAGCATGGACGCCACTCCTCTGGTGAGCGGTAGTACAACCTTGGAAATAAGAAATACTGGATCCAGCTCTCCAATTCGAGTGTTCCCTTATTGAAGCTCCATATGTCTAGAGATCCGAAACGCGTCACATTGCGGTGTCTGTCCTGATGTGTGTAAAGATTTTATGAAGCTTCAATAAAGGAACACTCGAATTGGAGAGCTGGATCCAGTATTTCTTATTTCCACCGCTGAAACACCTGTTTTATAATTTTTAAGGTTGGGTTAATAACCCCGTATTGTTGTTCCACAGAGCATGTTTGCATACAACGCTGAAAAACCTATTTTAAAATTTAGCATTGACATACAGCATTTGTGTATTTGGGGGAAATAAACCCGTGTTCTGTGTTATTGGTGGGTGACATTAACCTCGTTTTGCCATGAATTCCCCCCCCCCCCCGCCTGTGTGCCAGGGGCCTACATTTCTAAAAATTGCCTGTTCCATTGGTGGGTGACATGAACCCCGTTTTGCCGTGAATAAACCCCTGCTTTGCCTGGATGCCAGGGGCCTACATTTTTAAAAATCGTCTGTTCCATTGGTGGCTGACATCGACCAAGTTTTGCGGGTGAAAAACCCAAGCTCTGCCTGGATGCCAGGGGCCTACATTTTTTAAAATCGTTTGTTCCATTGGTGGGTGACATGAACCCTTTTTTTCCGTGAATTAACCCCTCCTCTTCCTGGGTGCCAGGGGCCTACATTTCTAAAAAATCGCCTGTTCCATTGGTGGGTGACATGAACCCCTTTGTGCTGTGAATAAACCCTTGCTCTGCCTGGGTGTCCTAGGGGCCTAAATTTTTAAAAATTGTCCGTTCCATTGGTGGGTGACATGAACCCCGTTTTGCTGTGAATTAACCCCTGCTCTGCCTGGATAGAAGGGGCCTACATTTTTAAAAATCGTCTGATCCATTGGTGGGTTACATGAACCCTGTTTTGCCGTGAATCAACCCCTCCTCTGCCTGGGTGCCAGGGGCCTACATTTTTAAAAATCGTCTGTTCCATTGGTTTGTGATATGAACCCCGTTTTTCCAGTAAAAAAAACCCTGCTGTGCATTGCTGACAGGGAACTAAATTTGGTAAAAACGCCTGTTAATGATCAAAAGATGCGTGACTACAAACACACGCTTGTAGACATGCTGCTGATGGCATTCCCACCTGACGCCTCCTCAACCTCCTACTCCACATCCATTTTCTCCTCCTAGATCAAGATTTAGATTTTTAATGTTTATTAACCACCAACGTAACTTTATGTGGGGTGGTCGAGAAGGGGTTAACCTGTGTTGTGACAGATTTATCATCATATGTGCCCTACAATTAACTTGCATACTTGTGCGTTTTACATGCCAGGGTCGCTTGCAGTTTATGAACGTCTGAACCCCAGCCCAGCAGTAAGCCATACTCACTGTTCACTTTTACAAACTTACGTGCCTTGTGCACAGGGTTATTAAATATTTCCCACAGCAGATTAGACACTATTCTGGAGTAAATTGTGCAAAAAATCAGGCACAAATATATTGACGACTGTGAGCCTGTGTATAATCCCGAGATCTGTAAGGCACTATTGTCAGGGGCACTTCACAAATTGTATTTCCCATAACCAGGTCAGTGGATTAGAGATGAGGAAGTGGATGGATGAACTCTTCCCGATCATTCTGGACATGTTAAAGGACTCGCTGGCTAAGAGACAGGTATGTTTGATGCTCGGGCAATGACTTCTGGAATTACAGGGGTACATAAAAGTAACAGCAGCAAAAAACTATTGGGGGAGACAGAAGACTGTGGGTATAGCTGCTGCCCTAGGAGTGTTTGCTCATCAGCTAGTCCCCTCCTGCAGACACGGAGCTAACCAGTTTAAGCTTGGTGTCCGCAGGAGGCAGACCTCCCTGCCGGCAGGTCTGCTGATATTTTTTACTTCATTTTTCTCACAGGAACACAGCTGGTTTTCAGCCTCCTGTTACCCATTACTTGAGGAGGGAGACCAGCGAGTTACTAAGCCTTTTGCTCATTCCCAGCCTCTAGAAGAGCAGGAACGCCACTAATCGTGGCACCTCACAGTTAAGACCTGCTGTCCAACGTGGGCAGCATGCTGAAGGAGGCGACGCGGCTGGATCTGCGATTGAAGACTCACTAAAAGACACACCCACAAATTGAAGCATAAAAATAGAAAATATAAGTTTTACTGTATGTATCCTGTGGGTGATATACAGTTCATACGCTAAAAATACAGTCCAAAATCAATTGCCTCATCACATTAACAGCCATAGTGTTTCATCACAGTGCCCCCTGCTTATGCCAGCCACAGGCACCATCATTATCAGGGACAGCCTTGTTGCCTGAGATTTCCCAGTCAGAAGCAGTAGTAGGAGACTGGAATTACTGGAATGGATCTGTCCCGTGGCTACAACTTACTCTGCTCTGTGTACCAATGTGTGTGTTATTTGTACGCTGAAGAATTGCACTATAAAACGTGACCGTTCAGTGAGCACATAACACTCAGATTAGGTACACAGGGAACAGTAAATGCCAGGACCTGTCAGTTAGCAATGGAGCTCAGAGGCTACTGCTTCTATTAGATGCACCAGAAGATGGCAGCGCAAGATTGAGGAGAAAAAGTGCATGTAATAGGGAAATATGGTGTGCTTCTGCCCCAGACATGTTCCCGTCTTGAGCTTCCCTCTCACACTGCTGTTCCCCCTGCCTAGAAAAGACTTCTCTGTTGCAGGGGAAGTCTATGCTAGGCCATCTCCTTCTCAGCAGCTGTTCAGGTCCTGTTTGTGATTGAGTGGACCAAGGGCATCCACGTAATACAACCCCCTGCTGGGGCCTAATGCTGTTCGGGAGGCAGGGCTCTGACAGTTTTCCGCCATTCTAACTCTGTCCCTTCCCCATGGAGGCTTTCTGTCTCCCACCTGTACCCCTGTGGTGGTCATGGCACAGGCTGGGTGGGTGCGTGCTGCAGCGGTGCGGTTGCCTGACGTAGCTGTGTACTGCAGTCCTTCCTTTCGTCCTGATATTGTGCGGGAGCCGTGACTCGGACAGCTCCTACCTCCCAGTATTCTCTCTTACTTGTCGAAAAAAATAAATACAAATGTGGATTTGGCTTTTGCAACGCACAGGTCCGGCAGCCTCTTTTATTTGGCCCATTCCATGCCGGAGGGAGACCTTTTAGCAGTCGGAGCCCTCTCCTTCGGCCAGGGAGGTCTCCCAGGTCCGGTGCCAGTATTGCAGTGAATGCACTCAGCCCGGTATTCCTTCGAGGACGTGGCTTTTGTGGGCTACTATGCCTCTCATCTGGTGTGGTGTCAGACCCCAAACTCATGGTTTCTACCTGTTC
Organism: Bufotes viridis; assembly: GCA_033119425.1. Taxonomy (NCBI): domain Eukaryota; kingdom Metazoa; phylum Chordata; class Amphibia; order Anura; family Bufonidae; genus Bufotes; species Bufotes viridis. Next base: position 71,984 of record JAKVIS010000399.1, read on the forward strand.
CTCACCCCTCTCTGCAGTCTGCAGCCATTTGATGGAAAAATGAATCAAGCCAGGAGGCAATATGGGTAATAGTACATAAGTGAGCTACCTGTATTAACGTTCTCTACATGACCATCCAGCTCCTAGTTGTCTCCTACGGCTTTGGTACAAACTGATTAGCTCAGTGCCTGCAGGAGGGGTATTGCTGAGAGGAGAGGCTAACACTTTTTTCAGCTTAGTGTCGCCTCCTAGTGGCAGCAGCAGCTATACCCATGGTCTTCTTTGTCCCCCAATGAACTCAGCGAAAAAACAAAAGTTTACAGGTAAGCACAAAAATCTAATTTGTTTCAGTCCCCCGATCTAGTGCAGGTCCTTCTATGGTCACACAAATATTTGTTTACTAGCAGCCGGCCCTTCACAACTGCAGTCAGTCAGTGGCTTCAACAGTCAAGTGTCGCACTACAGACACCAGCACTCAGAGGTAGGAATTTGGTAGCATTGGTATGGTACACACCTGCCATGAGATAACGGCCACTTGTAAACGCAGGACGACCCAAGAGGTTCTGTATTCATTTCTTTTTAATGGTATGGTTATAGTATGGTTCTCGTCACATGTCTGACTCCTCCTTGCTTTCCATGATAGGTTGCCTTATGGACCCTGGGACAGTTGGTGGCCAGTATGGGATATGTGGTGGAGCCGTACAGGAAGTATCCCTCTCTGCTGGAAGTGCTGCTTAATTTCCTGAAAACTGAGCAAAACCAAGGAATCCGCCGAGAGGTACGCTACCATTCTGTCAATCTAAAGCCTCTTTCATGCTTTTAACGGACGCTTGGGCTTCTATAAAAAAAAGAAAAACATACCAGAAGTTCATACGTTTTGTATCGTTTTTGTTCTTGTTTTTTTTATCTTTAACTGGCTGGGAAAGCGTCTTGCTCAAAAATGGTCACGCATTCAACCAATCACAGCTCACACAATCCAAACTCCACTTTTCTTTTTGCTTTATTTGCCTTTTTTTCATAAACGTGATATGTTTGCATCCATTTTTGAATAAATCGATTACTTTTGAAATTAAATTCATGGTGTGAAACCACCCAAATGTGTTACTGTAATATCGGAAAAACCTTATTTGTTCTGGATTCCTTGTTCTAGGCAATCCGTGTGCTGGGGCTGTTGGGGGCTTTGGACCCTTACGAACATAAAGTAAATATTGGAATGATCGATCAGTCTAGAGAGGCTTCAGCACTGAGCCTCTCTGAATCCCAAACCAATCAGAGCTCTGGTAACTATCTCTTTACTCTCCACACCTGGTCTTGTAGTAAAATCGCTACCAATTACGATGATCTTGGTGATTTCGCTTTGGTTTCCTTCTCTGGGAGGGATAATCTGGAGTTACTAGGTATACAGGCCTTTTTTCTTCATTGTTGGGAGAGCTTTGTATGAGTTTTCATTCACGTTGGTTTCTGTTCCCGCTTGTCTTCAGCTGACTATAGCACCAGTGAAATGCTAGTAAACTCGGGGAAGCTGCCCCTGGATGAGTTCTATACAGCAGTGTCTGTGGTCGCTCTGATGCGCATCCTGAGGGACCAGTCTCTGTCCATCCACCATACTATGGTAATCCAAGCCATCACCTTCATCTTCAAGTCTCTAGGCCTGACGTGCGTGCAGTTCTTGCCCCAGGTGATGCCGACCTTTCTGAGCGTTATCCGCCTGGGTGACAGCAACGTGAGAGAGGTATGGTCTGCTCTACCTCCCTATCTTACCTTATGGACTCAGACTGCAATAAGATTGTGGGGAGATTCCGATAGCTGCCTTTATTGCATCTGGAGGAACAGGATAATAGGAATTGATTTGTTAACCCCTAAAGGACCAGACGATGTTGAGCCTTTAGGGACAAGCACATTTGTTTTCATCAGCACATTCCAAGATCCATCATCAGTTTTTTGCAGGATTATACGTTTTCATTGGCACCATTGCTTTTTTGTGCCATATACAATGTGGTAGAAATAAAATGTTCATTTTATTTCTTAACTTTATTATTTTGGAGAATAAAAACCTTAAAGGGGTCCTCTCACTTTAGTAAAAGGCATTGATCATGAAGATGAGGTTACTATGTGGCACTTACTCCGTCGCTGGCTTGATTCATTTTTCCATCACATTATTCCATGGTTACGACCGCCTGTAATCCAGCAGCGGTGCCAGACTGTGCACACTCCCATTGTCCCGGCCACCAGAAAGGCCATTGCCTATTCTTATAGTGTGCAAGCACAACCACCACTGATGGATTGCAGGGTGGTCGTAACCATGGAAACGCGCCGCGTATAATGTGATGGAAGAATGCGTCCAGCCAGCAAAGGAGGCGATATGGAGAATAGCAATACAGAAAAAAAGGCATTTTGTGTCCCCAATTTTTTCCGGATGGCGGTTTATTTTTCTTTGCAGGACAGGCTGTATTCTGTTCTTGGAACCATGTTTGTGTGAATATAGTGGGAATTAATTTTAGACTTTTGCAGGGTGTAAATCGTAAAAACGGTGAATGTGAAATTTTGTTTTTCCATTTTTATTCATGCCATGCGTTCAGTTTACATAATGTATTACCTTTCTCTGTTTTTTTTAAATACACTTTATTGAGAAAAATGTTTATTTTTTTCATTTTCTTGGACTTTATCAACCTTTAAAGGGAATCTATCAGCTCCAACCTCAATGCCCCTCCTCCATCCCTTATTGTCATGGTTCAAAGCTGCAGTGAAATACATTGGCGCAGGAATCCTCTCCGCGGTACTAGCCTGCAGTCAGCACTGTATATTTCAGAGAATAGTCTAGAATCGGGATGAGGCATTCCCTTTTGATTTCACTTGTTCGGGCGATCTTTTGATCGCTTCCATAATACTGCGGTGTAAAACTGACAGATTATTAGGCCATGCCTCGGGCAGAGGGCCTGGCTGCCGGTGGACATTTATGTCGTTGATTTGGTGATTTCGCATTGCTGTAGTAGTACATTCTCTTGTTAAACAGGGTTCGCCTCGGTGAGCATTGTCTAAGTTTTTTTCTGTTTTTTGCTCTTCCTCTTACAGTCTCACCAGCCTTCTCCTCAAGTAAGTGACGAAGAAACTCCAGTGTTTTACAGAACAAAACCCATACGAGTGGTGGATATGGGATTTGGTTAGGAAAGAAGCAGTAGACCTAAGGTCGAGGGAGGCAGAAGACTGGTGGATCACAGGATCTTGGTGTATGGCCAAGTTACTAGATGTGGGGCCTAGTCAGATGAGGGCTATTCCTTTGTTCATTTTAAATCCTGTCAACCAAATTACTAAACTGAATTGGGGGTGTGAGGGGAGATTCCGCTGCTGAGGATGCGGGGGTTTCACATCCTTCTGATCATTACAGAGCTTAAAGTAGTTTCCCAATAGCATTTATCAGCTATTGATCGAATCGATGGTACATGTATGAGTATAGCGGGTCCAACCACCGGGAGTCCCTGATCAGAAGAACTGAATGAAGTATAGGTGTGAGTGCTCGGCAGTCCCACGGACAATGAGCGTTTAGCTCACCACCACTCCATTCACATAGGGGACTTGGGGATGGCTATTCTCATCAGCGTTATCACCCCATGCCATCAAACATATCCAGTATTATACGATGTCTACGCAGAATATCGCCTCATAGGAAATCTTCTTACTTTGTTTAAACTTACATCAATCTAATAAACTTTCATTTTTTATCACCTGTGCTTTGTCAGAAGAGGACAGGACTGATGTCGCCTCAGGTAAGTCACACATCAAGGGAGAAGGTGGCTCCAATGGCTCGGAAGTGAATGTCCTCCTCCGAACATTGTATTGGTTTAGTAATCTAAAATGGCTTCAAAAAGTACCATAGTTAAATATATCTCTTT
>JAKVIS010000400.1:0-75283 GCA_033119425.1 Bufotes viridis
ATTTCTATGTAATAACATATAATGGGGGTCAGGTAGAGCTTAGGGTTACCTCTCATATCTGCTGATCACACACATTGTGGGTCCTTCTATTACTCCATTATTCAGCATCATGTCTGCTGATGAGCTGCATCACTATATTACTGCATTGCTCATAATGTTAAAAGTATATATTCTGTTATATCTACTACCTGCTGATGGTTTCCTTTTCATTTTGTAGTTGTTCAAAAGCCTTTAGTGCAAATTAAGAAAAATAACATCAGACCAGCCATAGATAACATCAAGAAAGATAACATCAGACCAGTCATAGATAACATCAAGAAAGATAACATCAGACCAGCCATGAATGACATCAAGAAAGATAACATCAGACCAGCCATGAATAACATCAAGAAAGAAATGACAATTATTGAACAACTTAAAGCTGCCAAAAAAGAGGAGGAGAAAATAATGAAAATAACACCTAAAATAGAGGAGGAAAAATCATGAAAAAACCATCCAAAACAGATCAGGAGAATATCACGAGACCATCCCGCCTGAAACGGTTCCATAAATGGATTCAAAAAGGACCCAGAAGAAGAACACCTGCTGCAGCTGCCGGTCCATGGACTAAATGGCGTTAATACCATCATGCCCATCAGTCCTAAAGCCTTGGAACACCATCAACAGTGGCCATATCTGTCTGTCTGTCTGTCCCTCTGTTTGTCTATCTGTATGTCCGTCTTTCCCCTGTCTGTCTGTCTATCTATCGTAGAATACATAGGCAGATGGAAGACACCTGGAGGGTGTACATCTCATCCACACTTTTAATGTAGGTGAGATGAAAAATCCAGGAAAGTTGGGTTTCCTTAGTAAATTTACTTTGCTGAGGTTTTTATAAATTTTATTTCCGGGCCTGAATTTTTTTTGGAATGGCAGGTAGGTTGGCAGTGGGACCTGCCATTCCCTCCCCCTCAGGACTCCCCCTTCCCACCAATCAGCCCAGGTGATGCTGTTACTGGGGCATAAAACTTTTGACAACTGCAGTCAAGGTCTCAGTCTGGAAAGGCACAGTAGCCACAGTGGAACATCTGTGCTCTGAATACTGTTATGTGTGAACTGATCTCTATGTGATGTCGCTGTTTTGTTGCTGGACCCAATACAGCCAAGTTGTATTTTTAACCCCTGAAGCCTCTGAATTTTGTCATTTTGTTAACATGAGACCAACAAAGATTCCTTTGCAGTATGCTGCCCCCAGGGCTTATCGTGCACCAGGTTTTTTGGGATGCCGAATGGTGGTGCAGCCTTATTAGTTTGCTGTGTCACGGCGCTCTTACTTGGATACCGTCGCTCCCCAAGGTTAGGCTCCATAGAAATAAATTGGAGAGTCGTAGTTTGTAGAGAATAAGCTGAGTCTAAACTTTGTAAAGTTTAACAGACAATACTTGATCTTTCTTTTGGTTCCAGCAGGTTTTGGGGTAAACTGCCAGCTGAACTTGGATATCTTGCTTTATCTTTCTCTGCTGTGCTAATCTCTGACTTCAGTCCGTGTTCTGGACTTTGTGTCAATTCTGGGTTAGGGGGTAGAAATGTCCCGAAAAATTCGGTCCGCCCCCGATACATCATCATTGAGTAAACTTTGACTCTGTACCTCACAGTCAGCAGACACATTCCAGCCAATCAGTATACCCTCACTCCCAGACCCTCCCACCTCCTATCAAAAAGCAAGAACAGCATCCATCTTAGGTTCATTCTGAAGCTGCAGTGTTAGTTAGAGCAGGGAGAGTGCTGCTGCTGCCGAATTAATAGGGAAAGCGTTAGCTAGGACAGTGTTCTGTGTCCACTCCAGTCCTCAAAGGCTCATCTCCTATAAGGACAGTGTCCTAACAGCGGTCCAAAAATCCCTTTTTAGGGCTGGTACATCAGTCTGCTTTTATTTATTTTTCTATATATATATATTGCAGTTTCCTGCCCTTGTGTGTTCCACAAAGCGTCGAACGCACATGGCCAGTATTCTTGCTTTGCGGATGTGGATGGGAAAACACATACGGTTTTGCAAATGTAGCCATAGGGTTAATTTTCAGTATTAGGCCTCATTCACACGACCGTATGGCTTTTTCAGTATTTTGCGGTCCGTATTTTGCGGATCAGTGGTTCCGTTTTTCTTCCGTTGTGTTTCCGTTTCGGTTCCGTTTTTCCGTTCCGTTTTCCGTATGGCATATACAGTATACAGTAATAACATAGAAAAAAATTGGGCTGGTCTTAACATTTTCAATAGATGGTTCCGCAAAAAAGCGGACGGATACGGAAGACATACGGATGCACTTCCGTATGCTTTCCGTTTTTTGCGGACCCATTGACTTGAATGGAGCCACTGAACGTAATTTGCGGACAAGAATAGGACATGTTCTATATTTAAACGGAACGGAAAAGCGGAAACGGAAGGCATACGGAGACACTTCATTATTTTTGCGGTCCCATTGAAGTGAATGGTTCAGTATACTGTCAGTATACTGAACTGAAAAACGGCCAGTATACGGTCCGCAAAATACTGTCGTGTGAATGAGGCCTTAGGGTTAGGGGTCAGTATGGCATTGTATTAGCATTAGGGGTCAATATTAGATCTAGAGACTAGTATTAGACTTAGGGTTTGGGGGTCAGTATTAGGGTTAAGGGTCAGGGGCCAGTTCGGCCACACACCCGCTCTAACTGCCCCCAAAACACATAGGAGTGCCCTACATCCACACCAAAGCTGCTGTCGAACCTGAAATCAAACAAAAGAAGAATTAACACTAAAGCAAACATTGCCCGCATCATATCTATAAAAAAAAACTGTCTAACATAAGACCGAAAACCTCGCCCGATTCCCAACGCCCAATCTTCCGAATTACCTCCTCACTGACTCCCAATCTGGCCACCTCCGTCACTGCTCCTATCCTGAACGGGTGCCCAGAATACCCTGTTCCCTCGACTCCAAGAGCTTTCAAGCATTTCTTGAACACCGCCAAAAATTGAAAACGGGACAAAAACGAACCGTCCTCATGCCGGAGAAAAGGCAACGTATCCCTACCTAATCCCACACTATCACCCTCCACACACCGGACTGGGCACATAAAACAACCAGGAACTGCAAACAACGTAAACTGGCAACCCCTACCTTCCTGATCTGTTTTCGACTTCCGAATCTGAACCACAACCCTGTCCAAATATAAGTCCACATCTGTAAGGATACGGTGGTTTGCGCTCCAGCCTGGATCCATGCCCTGTGTAACCATGACAACGATAGCTGTTTGCCTCCCAGGCTGGAAGCAGTGGCCGCTGGGCCGTCTAAGGTGGCTCCGCCCATCCACACTTGGTCAATAAATAGGAGCCAGGTGCTGCACAGGGTGTTCCACTAATGGAGTGCGCACCCTGCCTGCTCCATTCACCACGAGGACGCAAGCTTCTAACTACCTGCAACTCTGAACCTCCAGGAGAAACCCTCACCTACCTTATCCAGCTCCACCACCGCAGGATCCCTGCATGACTTCTAACAGCAAGTATCAGCCTGTCATTTTGTTCACTGACATTGCTCACTGAAAGGAAGGGACACGCGCTGGTGACTATTAGTACTGCAGGCCTGGGATTTCTGAACATTGCCTAGAGCTGTTATTCATGAACTTTAATCTGTACTCTGATTCCTAAAACAAACTCTCCTCACTATTAGTTTTACACTCTATCTTTAGTACGCGGTACATGATTTTGTTACCCCATACTCTCCGCTTAAGACTGAGAGAGCCGCCTGGGGTACACACTGAGCAGCCGCAAAAGACTCCATCAACACTCAAGTAGTGTGATAGGAGTGGATGTCAAAGGACTCCGCAGTTGAGATCCTAACTGATCAATTTGGTGCGTTACATATTAGTGGAACCCTCATGGATCCAGCGGGCTCGCGCGGCACATGGTCGCCCTCACTGAGAGGGTGGAAACCCTTAACGTGACCGTACAGAATCTCCAATTGGAAAATCAGGCGTTGCGAGATCTCGTCTCGTCGCGCACAGGACACCACCACGATGGACCGGAACCCAAGGTCAGTCCACCTGAACTTTTCTCAGGAGACCGGAAGCAGTTCCGCGAATTCCTGAATGCGTGCAAGCTGATGTTTCAGTTACGCCCCGGACCTATCCTACCGATAGAACCAAAGTACTCACCATGATCTCGTACCTCAGGGGAGGCCAGAGCATGGGCTAACACCTATTTAGAAAAGGAAGACCCGGTCTTGAATTCCTTTCCATAATTTCTTGAAACAATGGCCCTCCTTTACGAGGACCACAACAAGCAGCTGACTGCGGAGACCGCCATTCGCACCCTAAAGCAAGGAGACGACCCGTTGAGGACTTTATTGCGGAATACACTCGTTGGGCCCGTGAGACTGAATGGAATGATCTCACTCTTAGAAATCAGTTCCGTCTCGGTCTATCTGAGGCCCTGAAGGATGAGTTAGCCCGCGGAGAGCTGCCACATACACTCGGCGCCTTGATGCAGAAGGTCACCACCATTGACAGGCGGCTTAAGGAGCGTAGGGCCGAGAGAGTCTCAGGGTTTACACCCACCCGAGACAGACCAGCCCGGATCCTGTAGCAGAGATGATGGAGATTGGGGCAATTCGTGGTCCTCTGACTGAGAGAGAAGACCCGGAGACGGAACCTCAACCTCTGCTTATACTGTGCGTCGGCTGATCATTCGGTCGATGGATGTCCTGCCATAAGAAAGAAACATGAAGGTAAAATGATGACGTTCTGTAACTTAGGCAGAAAAGATAACAACACAAGTGGTTACATTTATACGTCTCTTACCTTACAGTGGGACCAAAACCGAACTATCGTTGATGCAATGGTGGACACGGGAGCTTCAGGGAATTTTATCGATAAGCATCTAGTAGAGAGAAATAAAATTCCCCATACAAGGAAAGATGTATCGATATCCGTGAGTTTTATTGATGGTACAACCTCTAGACCTATCCATAGCCAGACTCAACCCCTTTTGGTGACAAGCGAAAATAACCACACAGAATTTTTATCCTTTGATGTCATACACTCCCCTTCGTTCCCCATCATTTTAGGCTTGCCATGGCTCCGGTTACATCAACCAGTTCTCCTATGGGAACAGGGAGAATTGGGTTTACCTCACGTTATTGCAGGAGACCTGTTTCCCTATTAAAACTCTCATGCATGTAGGGGTGAACCAGGTCCCTACCCAATACTCAGAGTTTTCGGAGGTATTTAGTGCAAAGATGGCGGAAACCCTACCGCCCCATAGACCCTACGATTGCCCCATAGACCTGCTGCCGGGCAGTGAAATACCCACAGGAAGAATCTACCCATTGGCACAGCCAGAACTTGACCACCTCAAACAGTATCTCGAAGAGAACTTAAGGAAGGGATTCATTCGGCCTTCAACCTCCCCTGCAGCCGCAGGTATGTTCTTCGTAAGGAACAAAGACTTGAGCCTCAGACCCATCATTGATTACAGAGCATTAAATAAAATAACAATCAAAAACCGGTACCCCCTGCCGCTAATATCCGAGCTTATTGAAAGACTTCAAACATCAACTATCTACACTAAACTGGACTTGAGAGGCGCATACAACTTGATTAGGATTAGAACCGGGGATGAATGGAAAACTGCTTTCCGCACCGGTGCGGACTCTTTGAGTATATGGTAATGCCTTTCGGCTTGTGCAATGCCCCTGCCACATTCCAAAACTTTATCAACGACATATTTAGGGATCTACTAGATGTATGTGTTGTCATCTATCTAGATGACATATTGGTCTACTCCGATAACCTACAAGATCACAGGAAACACGTCCGTTGGGTACTTGCGCGATTAGCGTCCATCACTTATATGTCAAACCAGAAAAGTGTATATTCGAGACTACTACCCTTCCGTTCCTTGGTTATATAATCTCACCCAAGGGAATTCAGATGGATCAGTCAAAGATCACCTGCATCCAAAACTGGCCGATTCCGGACTCTAGGAAAGCCCTCCAGCGTTTCATAGGGTTCTCGAACTTCTACAGGAAATTCATCAAAGACTTCTCCGCTACCATCAAACCCCTAACCAGATTAACTAGTGTCAATACGAAATTTGTTTGGTCCATGGAGGCCCAATCAGCTTTTGAGTTACTTAAAGACAAATTCACTTCAGCACCAATTCTGACCATTCCGAATCCAAACTATCACTTTGTGCTGGAAGTAGATGCATCACAGGCAGCCATAGGAGCTGTTCTGTCCCAGCGGAGCTCCTTCTCATCCCCACTACATCCTGTCGGGTTTTACTCCCAGACTCTAAACACAGCTGAAATCAACTACCCCATAGGGAAAAGGAACTTCTTGCCATAAAATGTTCCCTAGAGAACTGGAGGCACCTACTTGAAGGTTCAACACACCCCATCACAATATACACGGATCACCGTAATTTACAATACCTGAAAACCAGTAAAACACTGTCAGCACGTCAGGTACGGTGGAGTTTTTTTGACAGATTCGACTTTCAAATTACTTATCGACCAGGCTCAAAAAATGGGAAGGCTGACGCCTTATCACGTCTGGCTGAATGCCGCGCCGCAGTTACAGCCCCACATGCATTATACCACCTAACAAAATTATCCTCGCCACCATCGAGTTGGAAACCCAGCTTAAGGATGCTCTGAAAATTGACTGTGCTAACATCCCCCGGAACTCGGAAAGACCAACGGGGTTTCCTCTACAAAAACAACCTACTGTACATACCAACTCCTCTCACCACCCAGGTAATCAAACTCTGCCATGACACACCCCTCGCGGGACACCCTGGCATTGCCAAAACCATAAACCTGATACGCAGGAACTTCTGGTGGCCAAAAATGACCAAAGAAATTAAGCAATATGTTTCCACATGTGAGACATGTGCCTCATGCAAAAGTGATAGAAATCGACCATATGGCCTTCTTATGAGTCTTCCTATCCCCAACAGACCCTGGGAATGGGTTTCAATGGACTTCATTGTAGAACTCCCCGCTCCAGAGGAAACAACACCATCATGGTTGTAGTAGACCTACTAACTAAGATGGCACACTTCATCGCCCTCAAAAAATTACCTTCCTCCAGTGAAACTGCCGAGGCCTTTCTGTCCAATGTCATAAAACTACATGGAATCCCTACCCAAGTTATATCAGACAGGGGTTCACAATTTATATCCAAATTTTGGAGAGCACTTTGTCTTAGACTCCAAATCGACCATAGAATGTCTACCGCCTACCACCCCCAAACTAACGGGCAGACGGAAAGGGTGAACCAATGTCTGGAACAATTTCTCAGATGTCACTGCTCATTCCTTCAAGATGACTGGGAAAGCCTACTCCCTCTTGCCGAATTAAGCTTACAACAATTCTGTAAATTCCTCCACTCTACATAGTCCATTCTTTGCTAATTATGGATTCCACCCTAGGTCTCTCCCTGAAATCAGCCTTCCTACAAACGTTCCTGCCACAGATGATTATGTAACTACCTTGCAAACAACCCTCATGATGCTGAAAGACAACCTCCAACGGGCAAAGGAAAGGCAGAAGATCTACTACGACCGTCACAGAAGAGAAAATCCTCCTTATCAGGTTGGAGACTCGGTATGGCTGTCAACGAGAAACCTTCGGTTGGGGGTACCTGCTAAGAAACTGGGTAGGCAATTTTTGGGTCCGTTTCTGATAGAAAGAATTATCAACCCCAACACGGTGAGACTTACCCTTCCTCCTCGACTACAGGTACATCCCACATTCCATGTATCGTTGCTAAAACCGTTTAGACCTAGCCCGTTCCCCTCACGGGTTCCTCAACCCTCCCCCGATAGATGTCCGTGGTGAGGAGGAATTTGAGGTTGAGCAGCTTCTCGACTCCAGAAGAAGACGGGGAGGATCCAGTACCTCGTTAGATGGAAGGGTTACGGGTCTCAGGATGACTCTTGGGAAGATGTGCGAGACGTCCATGCACCCAGACTCCAAAGGTTGTTCCACAGGAGATTTCCCGACCGACCCTCCCCTACTGGGGTACCCGGAGAGGGTCCCCTTAAGGGGGTACTGTAAGGATACGGTGGTTTGCGCTCCAGCCTGGATCCATGCCCTGTGTAACCATGACAACGATAGCTGTTTGCCTCCCAGGCTGGAAGCAGTGGCCGCTGGGCCGTCTAAGGTGGCTCCGCCCATCCACACTTGGTCAATAAATAGGAGCCAGGTGCTGCACAGGGTGTTCCACTAATGGAGTGCGCACCCTGCCTGCTCCATTCACCACGAGGACGCAAGCTTCTAACTACCTGCAACTCTGAACCTCCAGGAGAAACCCTCACCTACCTTATCCAGCTCCACCACCGCAGGATCCCTGCATGACTTCTAACAGCAAGTATCAGCCTGTCATTTTGTTCACTGACATTGCTCACTGAAAGGAAGGGACACGCGCTGGTGACTATTAGTACTGCAGGCCTGGGATTTCTGAACATTGCCTAGAGCTGCTATTCATGAACTTTAATCTGTACTCTGATTCCTAAAACAAACTCTCCTCACTATTTGTTTTACACTCTATCTTTAGTACGCGGTACATGATTTTGTTACCCCATACTCTCCGCTTAAGACTGAGAGAGCCGCCTGGGGTACACACTGAGCAGCCGCAAAAGACTCCATCAACACTCAAGTAGTGTGATAGGAGTGGATGTCAAAGGACTCCGCAGTTGAGATCCTAACTGATCAATTTGGTGCGTTACAACATCATCACACTTCAAACCCCCGCTCTACTGACACTGACACTCACCAACTCCCCTAATCTAAAAGCCCCAAAAAATGCTAATGCAAATGCCGTCCTAAATAAACCCACTTCCCACCCCGAACTAAAAACAACGCCCAACTTTTCTCTTTTCTTATCTCCAAAAGAAACTTAAAAGCAACCCGCCTCCCCTGGTCTTCGACCTTACTTCCCCTATGCCATCCCTTCAAAACCTACCGAAGCCAAAAAGTTTTTGTCTGGTTAGTTAAGCCACGCAACCTTAACCCATACGCTAGACATGCAATAAAACGGTTTACCTGAGAAACAGACCAACCTTCCTCTTTAAAATGCCCAAATAACAGCACCAATATCATCTCTCCATCATCAACGCATGCCTCAAGCTGGGAGCTCCACCTCTCCCAGATCTCCCACGCCTTACCATATGCCTTCCAGGTACCAGGACTCAGCGAGTCCTTCAACAACCTCACTATCGCTCCTCCAGGATTTCCCAAAGCCAAATCGGACACTCCAGACCCTCTTCCTCTGCTTCTGGCACTAGAAGCCGAAACCACTCCCACTGTGAATGAGAAAGAGCATCCGCCACAGAATTAGACACCCCTGCAACATGCTTTGCGACCACGCAAGACCAGAAATTGCAAGAGCCTAATAAACAAGATGCCGATAAACTGTTGATAGCCTGAACCACCCCCAAGTTATCACAATGGAAACGCACCTTTCTATTGGCGAATCGCTCTCCCCACAACACTACCGCCATGACAATGGTAAATAGTTCCAAAAGAGCCAGGTTACCCAGCCACACGTAAACCACGTCTCCGGCCACTGACCCGCACACCATTGTCCCTTGCAATAAGCCCCAAAACCAACTCCCCAAGACGCGTCCGTATATAACTCAAAATCAACATTATCACAAGCGTCCCCCATAACTAACGTCTGACCATTGTACTGTTGTAAAAACTCTGCCCATACCCTTAAATCCCCTTTCAATTCCTTTCGTAGCCGTGCGAAGTGATGTGGCGCTGACACAGCCGTCGTAGCCGCGTCTGCAAAAATTCGACCCATCGGCATAATCCGGCATGCAAAGTTACGTTTTCCCAATAAGAACTGCAAGTCCCGCAACCTAATCTTTTCCCGTTTTATGGCCTTACAAACCTCCTGCCGCAGATTCAACAGTTTTTCCTCCGGAAGTCTACACTCCATCCTGACAGTGTCTATAACATTTCCCAAAAAACACAACAATTCCGACGCTGGACCCACCGTCTTCTCACCAGCCAGCAGTACCCCAAAATGCGCAAAAACCGACTAACATATGCAGTAACAAAAGAACAAACCCGAGCTTTCCGGCAGCCCTAAACAAAAAAATCATCTAAATAGTGAATAACCGATGAACAACCCGAAACGTCAACCACTACCCATTCTAAAAATGAACTAAACATTTCAAAATACGCACAGGAAAGCGAACACCCCATGGGTAAGCACCTATCTACAAAATAACTCCCTTCCCAAAAACAACCCAACAAATGCAAGCTCTCCACATTAAGCGGTAACAAGCGAAAAGCTGCTTCAATGTCAACCTTTGCCATTAACGTTCCCCGGCCCCACCATCTTACCCAATTCACAGCCGCATCAAATGATGTATACACCACTGAACATAAATCGGCATCTATGCCGTAATTGAATGACGCTCCTTTTGGATATGACAAATGGTGAATGAGCCGAAACTTGTTTGGCTCCTTCTTAGGCACCACCCCAATAGAGAAACTTTTAGATTGACCAACGGAGGCACCCTAAACGGGCCCGCCATCCGCCCCAACTCCACCTCCTTCCTTAACTTCCCAGAAACTACCTCGGGGTGATCAAGAGCGGACCTCAGATTCTTATGAACCAGGGGCCCCGCCGGCGTAAATGATGGAATACGAAAACCGAACTTAAAACTGTTAACAAATAAAAATGGCCGCTGCCCGATCTGGGTACCTATCTAGGAACTCCTGCATCTATTCCACCCGCACTGGAGTCAGATTTTTTCCAGCAGCGTCCCCGCCCTCCCTTTGTTTTCCCCCTCTAAAAACACGGGCTGGCTCCATGGGGGCCCCCGCACAAGGTGCATTCGTGCTTAAATTTGCACTTAGCCCCGGATCTGCAATTTCCTTGGTTGAAAAGGAAACATAAGCCCTTCGCTGATGCTGCCGCAAGCGTTCCCGTTGTTGACCCCTCAAGCGCCCCGGAAGGGCTGCACCGTCCTAGTCGGTGCCGTCACCAGTAACCAAAGCCCAATATCCTTGTGATCCCACCGGATATCAGGCCTAACCGCCCTGCGTTGCCGAAACTGTTCGTCATAGTGGAGCCAACCCACCCCGACGTAAACCCGATACGCTAGTATAGCGAACGCTTGCAGCCAGTTGCTAAACGTGCATGGGATTAACCAATAACCAGGGTGCAGGGAACGGTGAAGGTCACTGTTCGGGGGCAGGTGTTGCGGAGGTCACTGTTAAGGGAGCAGGGTACTGTAGAAGTCACTGTTAAATGGGTGAGCGCAGTGGAGGTCTCTCTTAAGGGGTAGGGTACTGTTGAGGTCACTGTTAAGGGGTGGGGTGTTGTGAATGTCACCGGTAAAGGGGTGGTGTGAGGCGGGGTCACTGTTAAGGGGATGGTTCACTGTGCAGGTCAAAGTTGAGGAGTGGGGTGCTGTGGAGGTAAATGTTAAGGTGGCGTGGACTTGTGGAGATCACTGTTAAGGGCTAGATCACTGTGGCGGGTAACTGTTAAGAGGGTGGGCTGCGGTGGAGGTCTTTGTTAGAGGGGCGGTGGGGTGTTGTGGAAGTCACATTTGAAGGGGTGGGGCACTTTGGGGGTTCAGTGTTGAGGGCTGGGGTGCTATTGAGGTCACTGTTAAGGAGACGGGTTGAGGTAGAGGTCACTGTTATGGGAGACATAGTCTATCTTATAACAGCACACACAAACATTAAAGGAAAATAGTGGAAATATACCCGTGCGAACCTGGGTCCTTCTGCTAGTATATATATATATATTTGTGGTCATGGCTACCTGTGAACGAAGCGGGAAGCATGCCTAACCCGGGACCCTACACTGGCTGACTTGTTCCTGGAGCCAGGAATGCGGGTAGGCCTAAAAGGGGCATACCCTAATGAGAACAACAGAGAAAAGGGGTGGGAGGGAGGGAGGGGCATGAGAGGGATGTATGCCGGGTTGAGAGAGCCCATGAATAAATGGGGCAGACACCCCTCCCAGAAATGCAGGCTGAACTTCAGCCTTCATTATATAATTATATATTATATACACATATAATCCACAGTGGGAAATGATAAGATCTGCCTTGACCAAACATTGGGAATTGTTAGGTTTAGATACAACTTTGGATGAAGTTTTACCACCATTTCCATCTATTACCTATAGAAAGTCCCAGAATTTTAGAGACATTTTATGCCTTTGGGTCACAGGGTCAAAGATGGGGTTGCTCACCTTGTTGCCAATGTGTCGCTTGTCCAAATTTAGACAAAGCCTCTCACTTTTCCAACCCTACTAGAACCACCAAACAATACAAGATTACTCATAATATTACATGTGGTACATCAGGAGTAATCTATCTGGCACAATCTTCATGCCAACTCATTTATGTGAGAATTGAGGAGACGTGTCAGGGAAGGGGCGAAGGATGAGAATGATTTAACGAAATTAAAATCTATTCCTAGGCATTTTAAAGAATTCCATAACTGTGAAAGATCTCAGTTTCATGTAAGAGGCATTGATCGTGTCCTTATATCCATAAGAGGTGGTAACTGGAAAAAACTACTTGCTGAAAAGAAGGTAAGATGGATTACGTTGCCCCATTTGGGTTAAATGAATATCTGATTTTCTCACCAGACTTGTGATTTTTAATTTTTGCTTCTTCTCCTTGGTCCCAAAATGGTCACTGATTTAATTACCTTATTTTATTTCTTTTTACTCATTGTTTATATGTGTTGTTTTTTTTAGGTAATTCATACCTACAAGCTATTAGTGGAAGAGGTATAGATTCATGGAGAATGATATGGTCGGAATTGAGATGAGGGGTGCACCACCAATGAGGTCAGGTGAGGCGATCGCCTCAAGCAGCACCGGGAATTGATAAGATGGGGGGGCAGCTGAAGGGCCATGGGCTGAAGGTAGAGGTTAGTTTAAGAAATTGGCATTGGGAAAGGGGGGCGCAGTTTCAGTTTTCGCCTCAGGCAGCAGAAAGTCTAGGTGCACCCCTGGCATGGAGATGCTCCATATCAAGAAGGATATATAGAGGGTTATTTATTATCCTGAAATACACCTCCATTAGGTATATATCAGGCGCAGATTGCGTTGTAATCGTTAGTTGCGCCGCAATCTACGACTTTTCCCAGCTCAAGCCAGGTCTAAAAAAGTGAAAGGGACATGCCTCTTTTAGACACAGAAAATGATCTAAATGTAAGCCAGCAAGGCAACTATCTTACAAAAAGACTGGCGCTTGATACGCCGGAATTAAGTAGAGGCCGGCGACGCTTCAAAACTCAGCAGATTCATAGCCTATAGTAACTATAGTGATATAGTGATATAGTGTATATATAGTGTATATATAGTATATAGTGATATAGTAACTATAGTGATGGAGCATGTGATTGGTCCATGTGACCATGTGACATCATCACAGGTCCTTTTCCTACTAGCAAGCTAACGGAGAGGATGCCGGGCTTCGCGATCAAATGGACCAGGTAAGTTATTATTAGTTTATTATTTTTAACCCATTCTGCACCGGTTTAAACATTAGGAAGATGGCCAAGGGTATTATTTTACATTATAACTATGTTATAATGTGAAATAATACAGAACCGGTTACACATCCCGATGGTTGCATAGCAACCATGCGGGAAAATCGCAAAGCATCCGCACTTGCTTGCGGATGCTTGCGATTTTCCGCAGCCCCATTCACTTCTATGGGGCCTGCGTTCCGTTAAAAACGCAGAAGATAGAGCATGCTGCGATTTTCACGCATCGCAAAAGTGATGCGTGAAAATCAACTGTCATGTGCACAGCCCCATAGAAGTGAATGGGTCCGGATTCAGTGCGGGTGCAATGCGTCCTCCTCACGCATTGCACCCGCGCGAAAACTCGCCCGTGTGAAAGGGACCTTAAGGACTCAGCCCTATTTCACCCTAAGGACTCAGCCATTTTTGCAAATCTGACCAGTGTCACTTTATGTGGTGATAACTTTAAAACGCTTTTTCTTATCTAGGCCATTCAGAGAATTTTTTTCATCACATATTGTACTTCATGACAGTGGTAAAATGATAAAATACTAAATTTACCCAAAATTTAGAAAAATTTGCAATTTTCCAAGTTTCAATTTCTCTACTTCTATAATACATAGTAATACCGCCAAAAATAGTTATTGATTTACATTCCCCATATGTCTACTTCATGTATCGATCATTTTGGGAATGCTATTTCATTTTTGGGGACGTTATAAGGCTTAGAAGTTTAGAAGCAAATCTTGAAATTTTTCAGAAATTTTCTAAAACCCACTTTTTAGGGACCAGTTCAGGTCTGAAGTCACTTTGTGAGGCTTACATAATAGAAACCACCCAAAAATTACCCCATTCTAGAAACTACACCCCTCAAGGTATTCAAAACTGATTTTACAAACGTAATTAACCCTTTAGGTTTTCCACAAGAGTTAATGGAAAATGGAGATAAAATTTCAGAATTTCGATTTTTTGGAAACTTTTCCATTTTAATCCATTTTTTTCAGTACAAAGCAAGGGTTAACAGCCAAACAAAACGTAATATTTATTCCCCCGATTCTGTAGTTTGAAAGAACATCCAATATGGGGTTGTAAACTGCTGTATGTGCAGCATACGGGTGTTAATACCCGACACTGCAAAAGGTTTATTATGTGTATGTACCTTTAATTTATTTCCTTGTACAGGCCTGCAGGGGTAGTGTCTACTACAGCCACTAGAGGGAGACAGTGCGCCCCACTATATATAGGTAGGCCCCAGCATAGGAGAGTTAGTTCAGTGCAGACAGTTGTCTGTGAAGTGTGTGCAGACCGAGTAGTCTGTGTGGGACTCCTTTCATGTCCTCAGCAGGTAGCAAGGAAATCCTCCAAGTGTAAAGAACCAAGGATAGAAGCCGACTAAGAGGTATTTGGGCCTTGGATTATAAAGTAACCCAGGAATAGACAGGTCAGAAGAACTGAAGAGTACCTGAGGAATAGTGGAGAGTCAAATCCCTGTGCAGATTTAGGCCTGCTTGATCTAAGAGGAGTTGCAATCTATATTCATCTGTGATCTATTCATCTGAAACTACTCTGCACTTCAATGTATTAAGGAACTGCGCTTCCATCCATTTATGTGTATGATTACCATCAAAGCTTCAGTAAAGTTCAAGTTTGTTTTATCATCACGTGGTTCCTCAGTTATTCCTGCTATCAGCAAACGGCGTGCCACCGTTACTTGGCACTGGCGTCACGAACATTACCTATCACTACCTGCCCTTGCAGAGAGTCAGCTGTCCCAGGTTAGTGGTCACAATTGCACTACAACATCCAGGAACACTATTAACCCTAACTTGAGTACGCTGCACCTCTCTTTTGGCGTCACGAACAGGATACGCACGCTTATTAGTGCAAGAAGCGTGAACTTTGTGCCTCATCCAGTTTGCTCTGTGACCAGAGTGACTTTTGGGACTTTATTTGCATTGTTGGGCCAGAAAAGTGTGCCTAAAGTGGACCGGAGCGCTGTCCAGTATTGCGCCATCCTTAAGAAAAGAACTGTGTACTTGAAAGCGATTTTTGGGAACTTTTATAATCCTGCTTGCTGTCGGTGAATGGCACCCAAGATGGCCGCCCACCTCATGGACTGAAATTTGCTGCACCATTAGAGGAGTGTACAGGGTGCCACCCCTGAAGAGCGGGAAGCTCCGCCCCGCCCACTTGCCTGTGCTCAGTGGAAGGACGTCGCCTCTACGCACCGCCGTGGCCCAGCCTTTGAACCCTGCACGTCATCGCGCGGGCGCGCGCCCGAGATCTCAGGGGAACTTGGATTGCGCTACACCGGAGTAAGTAAAAACTCCTGGGGGCTAGTGACATCAGTACCGGAGGGGTTTGCATTGATAACCGAGACCCTGAGAGAGTCCCGGACCTTAACCAAAGACAAAATCCGCTGGTCAGTACCTCCCAGCGTGGCATCGGGCCTGCACGCTGCTATCTTAAAGGGACCGCACCGGCCAGACTGTTGCTCCTAGCAACACCCCCAGTCGATTCAATACTTCTTCAAGCTGCGCATGTCGGATCCAGAGATAAGCAGAGCAGCCTGCCCCCAGGGAGCCTGTGGCCACAGGCGGTACCACAGCCACCAGCCTGATGCCGCTGACAATGCCATATTATTTCAGGGCCCCATGGTTTCCCCGCTATACAGGAGAGCCTCATACTTTGAAAGACTTTAAGGACAAAATGATGGCGTTGTTCAAACTATACCCTGTTAATGCAGAACAGCAGATGGAGATACTGTTAGCCCAGCTAGAAGGGGCAGCCCGCAGAGAAGTCATGTCCTGGCCTAACTCTGAGAGGAGCACCCTGGATCAAATTTTTAGCCGCCTCAGAACCACTTTTGAAGTACGGACCGCGTCCGAAGTAAAGATGCGCTTCTTTGGGAAGAAACAGAAACCTGGTGAGTCTCTCCGCGATTTTGCTCACTCTCTCCAGGAAGCCTTGGGGGCTGTTGTTCAGATAGATCCCAGGGAGGCTGATACCCAAGACCAGACCCTGAGGGAACAGTTCATTGCAGGGATATACAACGAACAGTTAAAAACCCAATTGAAAATGTTGTCTGCCCAACATCCTAGTAGCACCTTTCTGGACTTTAAAGAACTGGCCATTAGTATTTTGGGTCAAACCCTGCCTGCAGAACCAGTGGCCCCGTCTGAGCCCCTAGCTTGTAAACCTAAGCTGGCTATTATTAACCAGTCCGGGGCCAGCCAAGCAACCCAGGCTCCAACCTCTGATACTGTTGCTATGTTAGTGGAACAGGTTAATCATCTCACTAAAAGCCTGGAAAAAGTGTGCAGGAAATTAGAGGAGTGGGAGAAACCAGTAATGTTAGAAGAGGAATTGCTTCTACCTCCAAAGCCGTTTCCTCCTGCCTATCAGGAGTTTCACCCCAGAGATCCCGGGAGACGTATAAGTGACCGGTTTAAGGACCATAAGCGGCCTGTCTGTAGTTATTGTAAAAAGTTGGGCCACACAGAATCTACATGCTGGCAGTTAAGCGGGCCACCCTCGAGGCTGAGGACCGCCCCTCGGGAGGTAGAACAATAGGTCCAAAAGACCCAAGCTGGATGCCCCGGTATGTAGGGTCCCGTCCTAAAATAAGTGTCAAAATCAATGGGATCCCTTTTGAAGCTTTGTTGGACACTGGGTCTCAAGTTACAACTATCCAGCAGCCTACCTTTGAAAAATACTGGGACTCCAGC
The DNA here is from genome assembly GCA_033119425.1 of Bufotes viridis. Lineage (NCBI taxonomy): Eukaryota > Metazoa > Chordata > Amphibia > Anura > Bufonidae > Bufotes > Bufotes viridis. The sequence continues at coordinate 17,260 of JAKVIS010000400.1, forward strand.
CTACTAACCCAGCCACCTGAATCCTGGATGGAGATCATCGCAAGTAATGGCAAGCCAGTGAAAGTTCATGGATACTGGGAGCCCACTCTCCAGGTGGGAGAAGCTACTTTGCCTCAACAAGGTGTGATAGTGGTACAGGCCGGAGATAGAGGGGTCATCCTGTAATTGTAGGTACCAATGTCTTTAAAAACTGTTACCCTGAGGTGCTTGAGCGCTGCACCAGACTCTGCCTACTGCTCCCTCTGCATCCAAGAAAGCCATCCAAAAGACTATCAGTGTACTGTGTGCTCAGCAGAGGTTTGCTAATGAGAAAGGGAGATCTGTACCGCCAGGATCCGTGATAATAGGCCGGTGACTCTGCCCCCAAACTCTCAAACTCTCCTGTGGTGTCGTGCCGTTCTTGGAGTCCAGGGCCAAGACTATCCAGCCCTGGTGGAGCCTATCCAGATGGAGAACTATCCTTATGTGAGAGCTGCCAAGTGCCTGGTGACCGTCTCCCAAGGTAAAGTACCTGTCCGTCTGATTAACCTGAGTGATCATCCTGTTGCGCTTACTAAGCACTGCCCTGTTGCCCAGCTTTCACAGGTATTCTTCCAGGATGTCATCCGCCTGCCTGTCACCGAGAAGCCGCCAGCTGCCGCTCGAGGACATCTTCCTGTGAGCGATTCACAAGTGCCCTGGTGGGAGGAACTCCATGTCGGGGACGAAGCTACCCCCAACATCAACTAGAGGGAATTCTGAATCTGGTAAAGAAACACCATCAGGCCTTCAGTAAACATGCAAAGGACTATGGAGAGGTCAGTGTCATTCAACACACCATACCCACTGGCTCTCATCCTCCCATCAAAGAGAGGTATAGACCCATACCACCTACTTCATACCAAACTGTTAAGGAGATGATCCAAGAAATGAAAGGCTCAAACATAATTCGGGACAGCCGTAGTCCCTGGGCTGCACCCCTGGTTCTGGTAAAAAGAAAGATGGCGGCATCCGCTTTTGTGTAGATTACAGAAAGATAAATCAGATAACTCACAAAGATGCCTATCCATTGCCACGTATTGAAGAGTCTCTAACTGCTCTAGGCTCCTCAGCCTATTTCTCCACATTAGACTTAACCAGCGGGTACTGGCAAGTGCCCATGGCCCCTGAGGATAGAGAAAAGACTGCTTTTACCACTCCTATGGGCCTGTTCGAATTTAACTGTATGCCGTTCGGACTGTGCAATGCTCCCGGGACTTTCCAAAGGCTAATGGAGCGGTGTTTAGGCCACAAGAACTTTGAGACGGTGCTGTTGTATCTGGATGACGTTATCATCTATTCTAAAACTTATGAGGACCATTTAAAGCACTTAGCTGAGGTGTTTGAAATCCTTATTAAATATGGCCTCAAAATTAAACCGTCCAAATGTCACCTGCTTAAACCTGCTGTGAAATACCTGGGACATGTTGTAGGCGCAGAGGGGTCCAGCCTGATCCTGATAAGTTGGCTGCTGTCCGAAATTGGCCGGTCCCTACCACCGTGAAAGAGGTGAGGAGTTTCCTTAGCTTTGCTGGCTATTACCGGCGCTTTATCCCCCACTTTGCGCAAATAGCGGATCCAATCCAGGAACTCCTGAGGGGGCAACCAAAAAGAGCCCAAAGACTCCTGTCCCCATTGAATGGAATGAAGAGAGAGAGATCACATTCCAATTGTTAAAAAGAAGTTGACGGAGCCTCCTGTGCTGGGGTACCCAGACTACAGTAAGCCATTTCACCTTTACACAGATGCCAGTAAGAAAGGCCTGGGAGCAGTGCTGGCTCAAGTGCAAGAGGGAAAGAGAGAGTGATAGCTTACGCCAGCCGGTCCTTAAAGGGAGCTGAAAAGAATGATCAGAACTACAGCTCTTTCAAATTGGAGTTTCTGGCCTTAGTGTGGGCGGTAACAGAAAAGTTCAAGGACTATCTGGCTGCTACTCCATTTATTGCATTCACTGATAATAACCCTCTAGCCCACCTGAATACTGCTAAACTGGGGGCCTTAGAACAGAGATGGGCTTCCCGCCTTGCTAATTACGATTTCACTGTAAAGTACCGGGCTGGCCGTTCAAATGATAATGCTGATGCCCTGTCAAGGCTCCCCACTGAAATAGCACCTGATGACATGCGGGATGCCTGGGAGGATGTAGAAATGCCAGCATTTTATAACAGGTTTGCTCAACAGGACCAGGCTCAAGCTGCCAATAACAGAGCCACTGATCCTCCATCCTCTAACAAGCCTGAACCCAGAGAGGAAAAGTGGATTAAGTTGCAATCAGAGAGTAGAGTTCTCGGTGAACTGCTGGACTTCCTCACCAGTGGCAGAGCCCCTGAAAGAATTCGACGAAAGACCGCAGACCCAGAACTAACCAAATTGTGGAGGCAGCGTCAACAACTTTTCCTTCAAAAAGGCCTATCGCTGCGAAGAAGCCTGGATCCTGTATCAAATGACAGAGTGCACCAGATCCTCATCCCACGTCGAGATGCAGGTATGGTTTTGGAAATGTATCATGACAGGTCTGGACATTTTGAGGTTCAAAAGACTGAGGCCACTGTCCGTAGGCGGTTCTATTGGGTCGGAATGAGAGAGGACATTGAGAGGTGGTGTCGGGAATGTACAGCCTGTGCCCTGAAGAGAGGTGAACACCATGATCAGAGAGCACCGCTGCATCCCATTGTAAGTACCGCCCCTCTTGAACTTGTTGCTATTGATCATGTAAAGTTGGAGCCCAGTCGCTCAGGGTATACCTATGCTATGACTATTATTGATCACTTCACCAAGTTTGTCGTAGCAGTGCCTGTGAACGACCTGACAGCCAAGACGACAGCTGAGTTGTTCTGGAAACACTTCCTCCTGCCCTACGGTTGTCCAGAAAAGATCCTCACCGACCAGGGACCCGCCTTTGAGTCTCATCTGTTCCAGGAGCTGTGCCGATTACACAACTGCCACAAGGTCCGGACCACGGCCTATCATCCACAAGGTAATGGACTCTGTGAAAAGATGAATCAGACCTTGATCGAAATGCTGAGAGCCGTGCCTCCTGAGACCAGAGGAGATTGGCCTAACCTGCTACCACAACTCATGTACACCTACAATAATACCATTCATTGTTCCACCGGGTACACTCCCTTTTACCTGATGTTTGGGCGTCAGGGTAAATTGCCTGCGGATCATTCCCTGGATGTACAAGTGCCTGACACCATAAATCCCCTGCCTAAAACTGACTGGGTAATTGAACACCAAAGGCGCCTGTTAAATGCTAAAGAGATTGTCCAGGAGCGTATGGAAAGTGCCCGAGAACGGCAACAAAGAGACTATGATCTGGCAGCCCATGCAGAGCCTCTTGCCGTGGGGGATGTTGTATGGTTAAAAGATAACCACCGCACCAGTAAGTTGGACAGCAAATGGGAGCGGACTCCCTATGTTGTATCTGCCATCCCCAATGCTGGAACTCATACTTATGAAATTACCAGGGAAGGTAAGGGTTCCCAAATTGTTCACAGAAACCACCTAAAACTCTGCATGACAAAGGGGCCCATTGCTGGAGACTCCGGACCCCAGTCTCCTGTGCCAGAACTTTCTGCTCAGCCTGTGGAGCCTATGCAGGCTGTGGCAGATCTATTAAATGATGCTGAACCACTCCATTGGTTCCTCACACCCTGGTTAAACTTGTTGGTGCCTGCTCCAGCACCCACCGGCCTTTCATCTCCAGAGGAGCCGGATCAGGGTACCAGTGGCGAGGGTCCCACTGAGGAGACCCTCCTGCTCCTTCTGCTCCTTCTGTTCTTCCTCCAATCCCGTTGCCATGGGAGGAAGAGACTCCCATTCTAAGGAGATCCACCCGGGTAACCAGGGGCGCCCGCCAGTCCGTTTGGGATACTTTGACTATGCTGGTGGCATCTCCCCCTGGAAACTCCTGTGTAAGTTATCAGTTAAGTAAGCTTTGTGCTCAGAATGGACTCCCCAGTGCGAGCCTCCATGCACTATTATATTGCATTCTGTTTGATTCTATTCTGTTATGGACTTATATACTTACCATGGACTGTCCTGGTTTTATATTTAAACACGCTGTGCCAGGTCACTGCCCCTGTTCCATATGGTTACCTGATAAGAAGAGAACGTCGCCCTGTTTCCCTTCCATTTATATGCTATGTCTTATTCATGTTTTATATTGTTGCATGTGTATCTTTATGCCTATTGTTGTGTAGAAGGGACACCCCACTAGAGTACGAGGCCGTACTCATTTCAAAGCAAGGGGTATGCAGCATACGGGTGTTAATACCCGACACTGCAAAAGGTTTATTATGTGTATGTACCTTTAATTTATTTCCTTGTACAGGCCTGCAGGGGTAGTGTCTACTACAGCCACTAGAGGAGACAGTGCGCCCCACTATATATAGGTAGGCCCCAGCATAGGAGAGTTAGTTCAGTGCAGACAGTTGTCTGTGAAGTGTGTGCAGACCGAGTAGTCTGTGTGGGACTCCTTTCATGTCCTCAGCAGGTAGCAAGGAAATCCTCCAAGTGTAAAGAACCAAGGATAGAAGCCGACTAACAGGTATTTGGGCCTTGGATTATAAAGTAACCCAGGAATAGACAGGTCAGAAGAACTGAAGAGTACCTGAGGAATAGTGGAGAGTCAAATCCCTGTGCAGATTTAGGCCTGCTTGATCTAAGAGGAGTTGCAATCTATATTCATCTGTGATCTATTCATCTGAAACTACTCTGCACTTCAATGTATTAAGGAACTGCGCTTCCATCCATTTATGTGTATGATTACCATCAAAGCTTCAGTAAAGTTCAAGTTTGTTTTATCATCACGTGGTTCCTCAGTTATTCCTGCTATCAGCAAGCGGCGTGCCACCGTTACTTGGCACTGGCGTCACGAACATTACCTATCACTACCTGCCCTTGCAGAGAGTCAGCTGTCCCAGGTTAGTGGTCACAATTGCACTACAACATCCAGGAACACTATTAACCCTAACTTGAGTACGCTGCACCTCATGCAGGGCGCAGAAGAAAGAAGCATCAAATGGTTTTTGGAAGGTGGATTTTGCTAGACTGGTTTTTGACACCATGTCCCATTTGAAGCCCCCGATGCACCCCTAGAGTAGAAACTCCATAAAAGTGACTCTATCTAAGAAACTACACCCCTCAAGGTATTCAAAACCAGTTTTATAAACTTTGTTAACCCTTTAGGTGTTCCTCAAGAGTTATTGGCAAATGGAGATGAGATTTCAGAATTTCTATTTTTGTTACCTTGTCTCAAAACAAGTGTAATATAGAGCAACCAAAAATCATATTTACCCTAAAATAGTACCAACAAAACTGACACCTTATCCCGTAGTTTCCAAAATGGGGTCGATTTTTGTGAGTTTCTACTGTAGGGGTGCATCAGGGGGCTTCAAATGGGACATATTGTCAAAAAACCAGTCCAGCAAAATCTGCCTTCCAAAAACCATATGGCGTTCCCTTCCTTCTACGCCCTGCCGTTTGGCCATACAGCAGTTTACGACCACATATGGGGTGTTTGTGCAAACAAGAGAATCAGGGCAATAAATATTAAGTTTTGTTTGGCTGTTAACCCTTGCTTTGTTACTGGAAAAATTGATTAAAATGGAAAATTTGCAAAACAATTGCTGTTTTGGGACCGTTTTTGTCTTTTGTTAATTACATTGTTGAACTGACAGGTTAGATTGTGTGCTATTTCTATAGAGCAGGTTGTTACGGACGCGACAATACCAAATATGACTACTTTTTAGGGGTTTTTGTTTTAGTTTTACATAATAAAGCATTTTTGAAAAAAATTATTTTTAGTGTCTCCACATTCTGAAAGCCACAGTTTATTTTATATTTTTTGGGCGACTGTCTTATGTAGGGGCTCATTTTTTGCGGGATGAGGTGACGGTTAGATTGGCACTATTTGGGGGTAATATGTCTTTTTGATCACTTGCTATTACACTTTTTGTGATGTAAGGTGACAAAAAAATGGCTTTTGACAACGTTTTTATTTAATTTTTTTACAGTTTTTACTTGAGGGGTTAGGTCATGTTATATTTTTATAGAGCAGATTTTTACGGACATGGAGATACCCAATATGTCTACTTTTTAGTTTTTTTTAAATTTAACACTAAAAAGCATTTTTGAAACAAAAAAATCATGTTTTAGTCTGAGAAGCAATGTTTTAGGTAGGGGCTCATTTTTGCGGGATGAGATGGCGGTTTGATTCGTACTATTTTGGGAGGCATACGCTTTTTGATCGCTTTGTATTACACTTTTAGTGATGTAAGGTGCCAAATAAATGGCTTAATTACACCATTTTTTTCTTTTTATGGCGTTCACCTAACGAGTTCAGTCATTTGATATTTTTATAGAGCAGATTTTTACGGACGTGCAATGTGCTGACACAGCCCGCACAGCCTCCCGCCGCCCGCAACCACCCTCCCCTGCACCCCGCAGCCATAATATGATTGGGGGCTGCAGGGGGTTAAAATGAACACTTTGGGGGCATTAACTCTCTGATCCCCAGAGATCGCACAGAGCGCTGCAAACCGTGGGTCTGAATTGACCTGCAGTTTGCAGAGATCGCCGATATGGGGGTCACAGGACCCCCTGGGCATTGTAACAAGGTACCTGCTGAATGATTTCAGCAGGTACCTTGTTCCGATCACTGCCGGCTGAGCAGCAGTGATCGAAACTACTCATGACGTACCTGTGCGTCATGGGTCCTGAGGACTTCGGAAACAATGACGTACCGATACGTCATGCGTCCTTAAGGGGTTAAAAGAGGAAGGAGAGTCCTCATTACCACCCAGGAGTTCTGAATGTATAAATTATGTATCATAATTGTGTAGTCTCATGCTATAATGTACATAATGGGGATCATTTATCAAACTGGTGTAACGGAAAACTGGCTTATTTGCCCATAGCAATGAATCAGATTCCTCCTTTCACTTTCCAAAGGAGTGGCCCAAATTGAAAGGTGGAATCTGATTGGTTGCTATGGGCAACTAAGCCATTTCCACTCACACCAGTTTAATAAATAACGCCCAATATACTTATGACTTTGTTAAAGGTTTACTAAAAGTGGCATTCCCCTTTAAACATTACTGCTCTATATACAGTTCTTCATTCAGACTAGATCTCTGATGACATCAGCAGTAGCCAGGAGCCCCGCCCCTTAGAATACTGAAGCTGTATGACATCACAATGCTGTGTCCAGGGTTCTATGTGTTGGGGTGCACTGGATTCTTTTGAGGGTTAGATGTTGGAGACGATGGATTCAAGAAGAATTGTTCTTGTTTTTCTTTTCTTTTTATATTTCATGTTTACGGAAAGCCCACAAAAACACCTGCAGGTAATGGCTATTATCACCGGGGTTTATCTTACGGAATGGGGGCTGAATATTGTATTTATCCTTACATGATTACGAGTCCTAGAGGCAAATCTGGCTGGTATCTCTGTGGCTTGGAGATCAGGTTATAGGACAGTGGGCTGTGTGCGGCATTGTAGCTGAGCCCCATTTACTTGGATGGCGCTGAACTGCAAAACCGTACACAACCCCTGGAACAAGAGGGAGGATATTTCAGAAAGAAAGCTGTAAGGTTTCTAATCTGAAACCATGGCCTTAAATGATGACATCCACTAGTGGGCACTTACTAAATACTGATTTATTGTCATCTTCTGACGTTGCCTCTTGTCCTCGTTTTGGGGTTCAGCTTCCGCTATCATTGATTTCATGTCTTTATTTTTCTTCATTCTTTCATGGACAGTGACTTTCCCAGGATCAGGGAGTACAACCCCGGTCCGGACAGCGCTGGTGCAAATAACAGTGAGTAGTCAAGTCCTTCCTCTCCTATTTCTACTCTCATTATCCTCTAGGATCTAGAGATGTTGGACAATGTCTTGTAGAATATGTTCTCTATGATAAGAATTGATAACGAGCATCTTGTGTCTTTATTACCAGTCATGTACCGCGTTGTCCTGCCGCTATGCGGATTTCTATTGCTTGCCGCCGTGATTACCATCTTTTGCTGGTGAGTTTACAATTTTCTTCTACTCTACAGATCACAATATTCTCTATACACTGTATTGTCTGACCTACAGGGAGCGCAGTAACTACTGCAGCCAAGTTATAATACAGGGGCAGGATCGGGCAGGGATGTAATCATGTAACTGCTGTCCACTCTTTCCCAGTCCTGTATTATGATGTGATAAAGAATATAGCACTATTGTATATCCTTCCTGCCTGTTATATACTGCACCTTTATAGCTCACCCCCTGTAGTGGGGAGGGGGTCATGGGTATATTCTGATGGGGAACTGAAGATCATCATCTGTAGCGGCTAATGTCAGGACATTTCTCTGTCTCACAGTTACAAGTACATCAAGGCCTGGCGCCGGCGGGAACAGAAACAGGCAACTGATCTAGCGATGGTTCGAGTGGAGAAGCCAGGTAATCATTTCTATGTAATAACATATATAATGGGGGTCCAGGTAGAGCTTAGGGTTACCTCTCATATCTGCTGATCACACACATTGTGGGTCCTTCTATTACCCCATTATTCAGCATCATGTCTGCTGATGAGCTGCATCACTATATTACTGCATTGCTCATAATGTTAAAAGTATATATTCTGTTATATCTACTACCTGCTGATGGTTTCCTTTTCATTTTGTAGTTGTTCAAAAGCCTTTAGTGCAAATTAAGAAAAATAACATCAGACCAGCCATAGATAACATCAAGAAAGATAACATCAGACCAGTCATAGATAACATCAAGAAAGATAACATCAGACCAGCCATGAATGACATCAAGAAAGATAACATCAGACCAGCCATGAATAACATCAAGAAAGAAATGACAATTATTGAACAACTTAAAGCTGCCAAAAAGAGGAGGAGAAAATAATGAAAATAACACCTAAAATAGAGGAGGAAAAAATCATGAAAAAACCATCCAAAACAGATCAGGAGAATATCACGAGACCATCCCGCCTGAAACGGTTCCATAAATGGATTCAAAAAGGACCCAGAAGAAGAACACCTGCTGCAGCTGCCGGTCCATGGACTAAATGGCGTTAATACCATCATGCCCATCAGTCCTAAAGCCTTGGAACACCATCAACAGTGGCCATATCTGTCTGTCTGTCTGTCCCTCTGTTTGTCTATCTGTATGTCCGTCTTTCCCCTGTCTGTCTGTCTATCTATCGTAGAATACATAGGCAGATGGAAGACACCTGGAGGGGTGTACATCTCATCCACACTTTTTAATGTAGGTGAGATGAAAAATCCAGGAAAGTTGGGTTTCCTTAGTAAATTTACTTTGCTGAGGTTTTTATAAATTTTATTTCCGGGCCTGAATTTTTTTGGAATGGCAGGTAGGTTGGCAGTGGGACCTGCCATTCCCTCCCCCTCCAGGACTCCCCCTTTCCCACCAATCAGCCCAGGTGATGCTGTTACTGGGGCATAAAACTGTTGACAACTGCAGTCAAGGTCTCAGTCTTGAAAGGCACAGTAGCCACAGTGGAACATCTGTGCTCTGAATACTGTTATGTGTGAACTGATCTCTATGTGATGTCGCTGTTTTGTTGCTGGACCAAATACAGCCAAGTTGTATTTTTAACCCCTGAAGCCTCTGAATTTTGTCATTTTGTTAACATGAGACCAACAAAGATTCCTTTGCAGTATGCTGCCCCCAGGGCTTATCGTGCACCAGGTTTTTGGGATGCCGATTGGTGGTGCAGCCTTATTAGTTTGCTGTGTCACGGCGCTCTTACCTGGATACCGTCGCTCCCCAGGGTTAGGCTCCATAGAAATAAATTGGAGAGTCGTAGTTTGTAGAGAATAAGCTGAGTCTAAACTTTGTAAAGTTTAACAGACAATACTTGATCTTTCTTTTGGTTCCAGCAGGTTTTGGGGTAAACTGGCAGCTGAACTTGGATATCTTGCTTTATCTTTCTCTGCTGTGCTAATCTCTGACTTCAGTCCGTGTTCTGGACTTTGTGTCAGTTCTGGGTTAGGGGCCAGTATTAGGGTTAGGGGTAGAGATGTCCCGAAAAATTCGGTCCGCCCCGATACATCATCATTGAGTAAACTTTGACTCTGTACCTCACAGTCAGCAGACACATTCCAGCCAATCAGTATACCCTCACTCCCAGACCCTCCCACCTCCTATCAAAAAGCAAGAACAGCATCCATCTTAGGTTCATTCTGAAGCTGCAGTGTTAGTTAGAGCAGGGAGAGTGCTGCTGCTGCCGAATTAATAGGGAAAGCGTTAGCTAGGACAGTGTTCTGTGTCCACTCCAGTCCTCAAAGGCTCATCTCCTATAAGGACAGTGTCCTAACAGCGGTCCAAAAATCCCTTTTTAGGGCTGGTACATCAGTCTGCTTTTATTTATTTTTCTATATATATATTGCAGTTTCCTGCCCTTGTGTGTTCCACAAAACGTCGAACGCACATGGCCAGTATTCTTGCTTTGCGGATGTGGATGGGAAAACACATACGGTTTTGCAAATGTAGCCATAGGGTTAATTTTCAGTATTAGGCCTCATTCACACGACCGTATGGCTTTTTCAGTATTTTGCGGTCCGTATTTTGCGGATCAGTGGTTCCGTTTTTTCTTCCGTTGTGTTTCCGTTTCGGTTCCGTTTTCCGTTCCGTTTTCCGTATGGCATATACAGTATACAGTAATAACATAGAAAAAAATTGGGCTGGTCTTAACATTTTCAATAGATGGTTCCGCAAAAAGCGGAACGGATACGGAAGACATACGGATGCACTTCCGTATGCTTTCCGTTTTTGCGGACCCATTGACTTGAATGGAGCCACTGAACGTGATTTGCGGACAAGAATAGGACATGTTCTATATTTAAGCGGAACGGAAAAACGGAAACGGAAGGCATACGGAGACACTTCAGTATTTTTGCGGTCCCATTGAAGTGAATGGTTCAGTATACTGTCAGTATACTGAACTGAAAAAACGACCAGTATACGGTCCGCAAAATACTGTCGTGTGAATGAGGCCTTAGGGTTAGGGGTCAGTATGGCATTGTATTAGCATTAGGGGTCAATATTAGATCTAGAGACTAGTATTAGACTTAGGGTTTGGGGGTCAGTATTAGGGTTAAGGGTCAGGGGCCAGTTCGGCCACACACCCGCTCTAACTGCCCCCAAAACACATAGGAGTGCCCTACATCCACACCAAAGCTGCTGTCGAACCTGAAATCAAACAAAAGAAGAATTAACACTAAAGCAAACATTGCCCGCATCATATCTATAAAAAAAAAACTGTCTAACATAAGACCGAAACCTCGCCGATTCCCAACGCCCAATCTTCCGAATTACCTCCTCACTGACTCCCAATCTGGCCACCTCCGTCACTGCTCCTATCCTGAACGGGTGCCCAGAATACCCTGTTCCCTCGACTCCAAGAGCTTTCAAGCATTTCTTGAACACCGCCAAAAATTGAAAACGGGACAAAAACGAACCGTCCTCATGCCGGAGAAAAGGCAACGTATCCCTACCTAATCCCACACTATCACCCTCCACACACCGGACTGGGCACATAAAACAACCAGGAACTGCAAACAACGTAAACTGGCAACCCCTACCTTCCTGATCCGTTTTCGACTTCCGAATCTGAACCACAACCCTGTCCAAATATAAGTCCACATCATCACACTTCAAACCCCCGCTCTACTGACACTGACACTCACCAACTCCCCTAATCTAAAAGCCCCAAAAATGCTAATGCAAATGCCGTCCTAAATAAACCCACTTCCCACTCCGAACTAAAAACAACGCCCAACTTTTCTCTTTTCTTATCTCCAAAAGAAACTTAAAAGCAACCCGCCTCCCCTAGTAACATAGTAACATAGTAACATAGTAACATAGTATATAAGGCCGAAAAAGACATTTGTCCATCCAGTTCGACCTGTTTCCTGCAAGTTGATCCAGAGGAAGGCAAAAAAACCCTGTGAGGTAGAGCCAATTTTCCCCACTTAAGGGAAAAAATTCCTTCCCGACTCCAATCAGGCAGTCAGAATAACTCCCTGGATCAACGACCCATCTTTAGTAGTTATAGCCTGAAATATTATTACGCTCCAGAAATACATCCAGGCCCCTCTTGAATTCCTTTATTGTACTCACCATCACCACCTCCTCAGGCAGAGAGTTCCATAGTCTTACTGCTCTTACCGTGAAGAACCCTTTTCTATGTTTGTGTACAAACCTTCTTTCCTCCAGACGCAGAGGATGTCCCCTCGTCACAGTCACAGTCCTGGGGATAAATAGATGATGGGAGAGATCTTTGTACTGACCCCTGATATATTTATACATAGTTATTAGATCTCCCCTCAGTCGTCTTTTTTCTAAAGTGAATAACCCTAATTTTGATACCCTTTCGGGGTACTGTAGTTGCCCCATTCCAGTTATTACTTTAGTTGCCCTCCTCTGAACCCTCTCTAGCTCTGCTATGTCTGCCTTGTTCACGGGAGCCCAGAACTGTACACAGTACTCCATGTGTGGTCTGACTAGTGATTTATAAAGTGGTAAGACTATATTTTCATCACGGGCATCTATGCCCCTTTTGATGCAACCCATTATCTTATTGGCCTTAGCAGCAGCTGCCTGACACTGGTTTTTACAGCTTAGTTTGTTATTTATTAAAATTCCTAGATCCTTTTCCATGTCAGTGTTACTGAGTGTTTTACCATTTAGTATGTACGGGTGACTTGCATTATTCCTTCCCATGTGCATAACTTTACATTTGTCAGTGTTAAACCTCATCTGCCATTTCTCTGCCCAAGCCCCCAATCTATCCAGATCCCTCTGTAGCAGAAAACAGTCCTCTTTAGTGTTAATTACTTTACACAGTTTAGTGTCATCTGCAAAAATTGATATTTTACTGTGCATGCCTTCTACAAGGTCATTAATAAATATATTGAAGAGAATAGGGCCCAATACTGAACCTTGAGGTACCCCACTAGTGACGTGACCCAATCTGAGTGTGTACCGTTAATAACCACCCTCTGTTTTCTATTACTGAGCCAGTTACTTAACCACATACAGATATTTTCTCCTAGTCCAAGTGTTCTCATTTTATATACTAACCTTTTATGTGGTACAGCGTCAAATGCTTTGGAGAAGTCCAGATATACGACATCCATTGATTCGCCGCTGTCAAGTCTAGAACTTACCTCCTCATAGAAACTGATTAAATTAGTTTGACATGACCGATCCCTCATGAAGCCATGCTGATATGGTGTAATTTGCTTATTTTCATTGAGATACTCCAAGATAGCATCTCTTACAAAACCTTCAAACAGTTTACCCACAACAGATGTTAAACTTACCGGCCTATAATTTCCAGGCTCTGTTTTTGGACCCTTTTTGAATATTGGCACCACATTTGCTATACGCCAGTCTGGTGGAACATTCCCTGTCAGTATGGAGTCCGTGAATATCAAAAATAAGGGTCTGGCTAGGACATCACTTAATTCCCTTAGGATACGGGGTGTATGCCATCCGGTCCTGGCGATTTGTCTATTTTAATCTTTTAAGTCGCTGCTGTACTTCTTCCTGGGTCAGACAGGGCACTTTTAAAGGGAATTTACTTTTACATTTTGCATTTCATCTGACAGTTTATTTTCCTCAGTGAAAACAGTGGTGAAGAAAATATTTAATAGCTTGGCTTTATCCTCATCGCTTTCTGCAACTCCCCCTCATTGCTATGTAGAGGGCCGACTCCTTCAGGTTTATATTTTTTACCATTTATATAATTGAAAAACATTTTAGGGTTAGTTTTGCTCTCTTTGGCAATTAATCTCTCGGTCTCTAGTTTGGCAGTTTTTATTAGTTTTTACATATTCTATTTTTTTCCTTATAGTTTATCAGTGCTTCCTGGCTCCCCTCCTGTTTTAGTGATTTATATGCTTTCTTTTTGTCATTTATTGCTTTTTTACGGTTCTATTTATCCACATTGGTTTCTTCTTATTTCTTAGCCTTTTATTTCTATAAGGTATGCATCGATCACAATTTGATGTTACAATGCTTTTAAAAATCTCCCATTTTGTGGTTGTATTTTTATTTTTGAGGACTATGTCCCAGTTAATTGGGCCTATGGCCTCTCTTAGTTGGCTAAATTTTGCTTTTTTGAAGTCCGGTATTCTTGTTCCTCCCTGTAGAAACTCTCGTTTGAAGGATAATTGGAAGGTTATTACTTTATGGTCACTATTTCCCAGGTGTCCCCCGACCTGCACGTCTGTTGTTCTATCAGGTCTATTGGTTAATACTAAGTCCAGTATGGCCGTCCCTCTAGTTGGGTCCTGAACCATTTGGGAAAGGTAATTGTCTTTGGCTATTGCCAAGAACCTGTTTCCTTTATGGGATGTACAGGTTTCAGTTTCCCAGTCTATATCTGGGTAGTTGAAGTCCCCCATAATAACCACCTGATTATGGTTTGCCGCCTTGTTTATCTCGTTTAGTAATAGATTTTCTGCGGACTCTGGTATATTAGGTGGTTTATAGTAAACTCCTAATAGTAATTTATTATTGTTTTTGGCTCCATTTATCTCCACCCACAGTGACTCCACATTTTCGTGTCCCTCACAGATGTCTTCTCGGAGTGTGGGCTTTAGAGAGGACTTTATGTAAAGGCAGACCCCTCCCCTCTCCGGTTTTGACGATCCTTTCTGAACAGATTGTAACCTTGTACATTAACTGCCCAGTCATAGCTATCATCCAGCCATGTCTCAGTTATTCCCACTATGTCATAATCCTCCTCACACATCACTAATTCCAGTTCCCCAGTTTTATTAGTCAGGCTTCTGGCATTAGTATACATACATTTGAGAGGTTTATGCATATTTTTGCCCTACACCTTTCCTTCTGAACTTTTCTAGTCCCTCCTTCCATTTCTCCCCAGTCCCACTACCTTGCCCCCGGTCTCTATCTGCACTATCTTCCCCTCCTATAATGTAATTTCTCTCCCCCAGTCCCTAGTTTAAACACTCCTCCAACCTTCTAGCCATCTTTCTCCCCAACACGGCTGCCCCTTCCCCATTGAGGTGCAGCCCGTCCCTACGATAGAGCCTGTAGCCTTACTTCCCATATGCCATCCCTTCAAAACCTACCGAACCCAAAAAGTTTTTGTCTGGTCAGTTAAGCCACGCAACCTTAACCAATACGCTAGACATGCAATAAAACGGTTTACCTGAGAAACAGACCAACCTTCCTCTTTAAAATGCCCTAATAACAGCACCAATATCATCTCTCCATCATCAACGCATGCCTCAAGCCGGGAGCTCCACCTCTCCTAGGTCTCCCACGCCTTACCATATGCCTTCCAGGTACCAGGACTCAGCGAGTCCTTCAACAACCTCACTATCGCTCCTCCAGGATTTCCCAAAGCCAAATCGGACACTCCAGACCCTCTTCCTCTGCTTCTGGCACTAGAAGCCGAAACCACTCCCACTGTGAATGAGAAAGAGCATCCGCCACAGAATTAGACACCCCTGCAACATGCTTTGCGACCACGCAAGACCAGAAATTGCAAGAGCCTAATAAACAAGATGCCGATAAACTGTTGATAGCCTGAACCACCCCCAAGTTATCACAATGGAAACGCACCTTTCTATTGGCGAATCGCTCTCCCCACAACACTACCGCCATGACAATGGTAAATAGTTCCAAAAGAGCCAGGTTACCCAGCCACACGTAAACCACGTCTCCGGCCACTGACCCGCACACCATTGTCCCTTGCAATAAGCCCCAAAACCAACTCCCCAAGACGCGTCCGTATATAACTCAAAATCAACATTATCACAAGCGTCCCCCATAACTAACGTCTGACCATTGTACTGTTGTAAAAACTCTGCCCATACCCTTAAATCCCCTTTCAATTCCTTTCGTAGCCGTACGAAGTGATGTGGCGCTGACACAGCCGTCGTAGCCGCGTCTGCAAAAAATTCGACCCATCGGCATAATCCGGCATGCAAAGTTACGTTTTCCCAATAAGAACTGCAAGTCCCGCAACCTAATCTTTTCCCGTTTTATGGCCTTACAAACCTCCTGCCGCAGATTCAACAGTTTTTCCTCCGGAAGTCTACACTCCATCCTGACAGTGTCTATAACATTTCCCAAAAAACACAACAATTCCGACGCTGGACCCACCGTCTTCTCACCAGCCAGCAGTACCCCAAAATGCGCAAAAACCGACTAACATATGCAGTAACAAAAGAACAAACCCGAGCTTTCCGGCAGCCCTAAACAAAAAAATCATCTAAATAGTGAATAACCGATGAACAACCCGAAACGTCAACCACTACCCATTCTAAAAATGAACTAAACATTTCAAAATACGCACAGGAAAGCGAACACCCCATGGGTAAGCACCTATCTACAAAATAACTCCCTTCCCAAAAACAACCCAACAAATGCAAGCTCTCCACATTAAGCGGTAACAAGCGAAAAGCTGCTTCAATGTCAACCTTTGCCATTAACGTTCCCGGCCCCACCATCTTACCCAATTCACAGCCGCATCAAATGATGTATACACCACTGAACATAAATCGGCATCTATGCCGTAATTGAATGACGCTCCTTTTGGATATGACAAATGGTGAATGAGCCGAAACTTGTTTGGCTCCTTCTTAGGCACCACCCCAATAGAGAAACTTTTAGATTGACCAACGGAGGCACCCTAAACGGGCCCGCCATCCGCCCCAACTCCACCTCCTTCCTTAACTTCCCAGAAACTACCTCGGGGGTGATCAAGAGCGGACCTCAGATTCTTATGAACCAGGGGCCCGCCGGCGTAAATGATGGAATACGAAAACCGAACTTAAAACTGTTAACAAATAAAAGTGGCCGCTGCCCGATCTGGGTACCTATCTAGGAACTCCTGCATCTATTCCACCCGCACTGGAGTCAGATTTTTTCCAGCAGCGTCCCCGCCCTCCCTTTGTTTTCCCCCTCTAAAAACACGGGCTGGCTCCATGGGGGCCCCCGCACAAGGTGCATTCGTGCTTAAATTTGCACTTAGCCCCGGATCTGCAATTTCCTTGGTTGAAAAGGAAACATAAGCCCTTCGCTGATGCTGCCGCAAGCGTTCCCGTTGTTGACCCCTCAAGCGCCCCCGGAAGGGCTGCACCGTCCTAGTCGGTGCCGTCACCAGTAAACAAAGCCCAATATTCTTGTGTTCCCACCAGATATCAGGCCTAACCGCCATGCGTTGCCGAAACTGTTCGTCATAGTGGAGCCAACCCACCCCGGCGTAAACCCGATACGCTAGTATAGCGAGCGCTTGCAGCCAGTTGCTAAACGTGCATGGGATTAACCAATAACCAGGGTGCAGGGAACGGTGAAGGTCACTGTTCGGGGGGCAGGTGTTGCGGAGGTCACTGTTAAGGGAGCAGGGTACTGTAGAAGTCACTATTAAATGGGTGAGCGCAGTGGAGGTCTCTCTTAAGGGGGTAGGGTACTGTTGAGGTCACTGTTAAGGGGGTGGGGTGTTGTGAATGTCACCGGTAAAGGGGTGGTGTGAGGCGGGGTCACTGTTAAGGGGATGGTTCACTGTGCAGGTCAAAGTTGAGGGAGTGGGGTGCTGTGGAGGTAAATGTTAAGGTGGCGTGGACTTGTGGAGATCACTGTTAAGGGCTAGATCACTGTGGCGGGTAACTGTTAAGAGGGTGGGCTGCGGTGGAGGTCTTTGTTAGAGGGGCGGTGGGGTGTTGTGGAAGTCACATTTGAAGGGGGTGGGGCACTTTGGGGGTTCAGTGTTGAGGGCTGGGGTGCTATTGAGGTCACTGTTAAGGAGACGGGTTGAGGTAGAGGTCACTGTTATGGGAGACATAGTCTATCTTATAACAGCACACACAAACATTAAAGGAAAATAGTGGAAATATACCCGTGCGAACCTGGGTCCTTCTGCTAGTATATATATATATATATTTGTGGTCATGGCTACCTGTGAGCAGAGCGGGAAGCATGCCTAACCCGGGACCCTACACTGGCTGACTTGTTCCTGGAGCCAGGAATGCGGGTAGGCCTAAAAGGGGCATACCCTAATGAGAACAACAGAGAAAAGGGGTGGGAGGGAGGGAGGGGCATGAGAGGGATGTATGCCGGGTTGAGAGAGCCCATGAATAAATGGGGCAGACACCCCTCCCAGAAATGCAGGCTGAACTTCAGCCTTCATTATATAATTATATATTATATACACATATAATCCACAGTGGGAAATGATAAGATCTGCCTTGACCAAACATTGGGAATTGTTAGGTTTAGATACAACTTTGGATGAAGTTTTACCACCATTTCCATCTATTACCTATAGAAAGTCCCAGAATTTTAGAGACATTTTATGCCTTTGGGTCACAGGGTCAAAGATGGGGTTGCTCACCTTGTTGCCAATGTGTCGCTTGTCCAAATTTAGACAAAGCCTCTCACTTTTCCAACCCTACTAGAACCACCAAACAATACAAGATTACTCATAATATTACATGTGGTACATCAGGAGTAATCTATCTGGCACAATCTTCATGCCAGCTCATTTATGTGAGAATTGAGGAGACGTGTCAGGGAAGGGGCGAAGGATGAGAATGATTTAACGAAATTAAAATCTATTCCTAGGCATTTTAAAGAATTCCATAACTGTGAAAGATCTCAGTTTCATGTAAGAGGCATTGATCGTGTCCTTATATCCATAAGAGGTGGTAACTGGAAAAAAACTACTTGCTGAAAAGAAGGTAAGATGGATTACGTTGCCCCATTTGGGTTAAATGAATATCTGATTTTCTCACCAGACTTGTGATTTTTAATTTTTGCTTCTTCTCCTTGGTCCCAAAATGGTCACTGATTTAATTACCTTATTTTATTTCTTTTTACTCATTGTTTATATGTGTTGTTTTTTAGGTCATTCATACCTACAAGCTATTAGTGGAAGAGGTATAGATTCATGGAGAATGATATGGTCGGACTTGAGATGAGGGTGCACCACCAATGAGGTCAGGTGAGGCGATCGCCTCAAGCAGCACCGGGAATTGATAAGACGGGGGGCAGCCGAAGGGCCATGGGCTGAAGGTAGAGGTTAGTTTAAGAAATTGGCATTGGGAAAGGGGCGCAGTTTCAGTTTTCGCCTCAGGCAGCAGAAAGTCTAGGTGCACCCCTGGCATGGAGATGCTCCATATCAAGAAGGATATATAGAGGGTTATTTATTATCCTGAAATACACCTCCATTAGGTATATTTCAGGCGCAGATTGCGTTGTAATAGTTAGTTGCGCCGCAATCTACGACTTTTCCCAGCTCAAGCCAGGTCTAAAAAGTGAAAGGGACATGCCTCTTTTAGACACAGAAAATGATCTAAATGTAAGCCAGCAAGGCAACTATCTTACAAAAAGACTGGCGCTTGATACTCCGGAATTATGTAGAGGCCGGCGGCGCTTCAAAACTCAGCAGATTCATAGCCACATATAGGGGTTATTAGTACGGCGTCTAGAATGCTGGTCTCAATAAATGGCCCCCACAGACTTTTAACCCCTTAGGCCTCTTTCACACGGGCGTTGCGGGTGCACTCCGTCAAACAGTGCGGGCGCGTTGCGGGAATCGCCGCGATTTTTCCCTGCGAGTGCAAAGCGCTGTCATGCGTTTTGCACGCGCGGAGAAAATCGGCACTTTGGTACCCAGACCCGAACCTGCACTTCTTCACAGAAGTGCATGTTTGGAGTCAGAAATAATCCCGCTGGTATTATTTCACATTATAACATAGTTATAATGTAAAATAATACCCTAGACCATCTTCCTAATGTTTAAACCGGTGCAGAATGGGTTAAAAATAATAAACTAATAATAACTTACCTGGTCCATTTGATCGCGAAGCCCGGCATCCTCTCTGTTAGCTTGCTAGTAGGAAAAGGACCTGTGATGATGTCACAGCATCACATGGCCCAATCACCTGCTCCATCACTATAGTCCATGATTGGTCCATGAGACCATGTGACATCATTACAGGTCCTTTTCCTACTAGCAAGCTAACGGAGAGGATGCCGAGCTCGCGATCAATGGACCAGGTATTATTAGTTTATTATTTTAACCCATTCTGCACCGGTTTAAGCATTAGGAAAGATGGCCAAGAGTATTATTTTACATTATAACTATGTTATAATGTGAAATAATACAGAACCGATTACACATCCCGATGGTTGCATAGCAACCATGCGGGAACTATCGCAAAGCATCCGCGCGCTTGCGGATGCTTGCGATTTCCCGCAGCCCCATTCACTTCTATGGGGCCTGCGTTCCGTTAAAACGCAGAAGATAGAGCATGCTGCGATTTTCACGCATCGCAAAAGTGATGCGTGAAAATCAACTGTCATGTGCACAGCCCCATAGAAGTGAATGGGTCCGGATTCAGTGCGGGTGCAATGCGTCCTCCTCACGCATTGCACCCGCGGAACTTCGCCCGTGTGAAAGGGACCTTAAGGACTCAGCCCTATTTCACCCTAAGGACTCAGCCATTTTTGCAAATCTGACCAGTGTCACTATATGTGGTGATAACTTTAAAACGCTTTTTCTTATCTAGGCCATTCAGAGAATTTTTTCATCACATATTGTACTTCATGACAGTGGTAAAATGAAAAAATACAAAATTTACCCAAAATTTAGAAAAATTTGCAATTTTCCAAGTTTCAATTTCTCTACTTCTATAATACATAGTAATACCGCCAAAAATAGTGATTGATTTACATTCCCCATATGTCTACTTCATGTATCGATCATTTTGGGAATGCTATTTCATTTTTGGGGACGTTATAAGGCTTAGAAGTTTAGAAGCAAATCTTGAAATTTTTCAGAAATTTTCTAAAACCCACTTTTTAGGGACCAGTTCAGGTCTGAAGTCACTTTGTGAGGCTTACATAATAGAAACCACCCAAAAATTACCCCATTCTAGAAACTACACCCCTCAAGGTATTCAAAACTGATTTTACAAACGTAATTAACCCTTTAGGTTTTCCACAAGAGTTAATGGAAAATGGAGATAAAATTTCAGAATTTCGATTTTTGGAAACTTTTCCATTTTAATCCATTTTTTCAGTACAAAGCAAGGGTTAACAGCCAAACAAAACTTAATATTTATTCCCCGATTCTGTAGTTTGAACGAACATCCAATATGGGGTTGTAAACTGCTGTATGGCCAAACTGCAGGGCGCAGAAGGAAAGGAACGCCAAATGGTTTTTGGAAGGTGGATTTTGCTAGACTGGTTTTTGACACCATGTCCCATTTGAAGCCCCGATGCACCCCTAGAGTAGAAACTCCATAAAAGTGACTCTATCTAAGAAACTACACCCCTCAAGGTATTCAAAACCAGTTTTATAAACTTTGTTAACCCTTTAGGTGTTCCTCAAGAGTTATTGGCAAATGGAGATGAGATTTCAGAATTTCTATTTTTGTTACCTTGTCTCAAAACAAGTGTAATATAGAGCAACCAAAAATCATATTTACCTTAAAATAGTACCAACAAAACTGACACCTTATCCCGTAGTTTCCAAAATGGGGTCGATTTTTGTGAGTTTCTACTGTAGGGGTGCATCAGGGGGCTTCAAATGGGACATATTGTCAAAAAAACAGTCCAGCAAAATCTGCCTTTCAAAAACCATATGGCGTTCCCTTCCTTCTACGCCCTGCCGTTTGGCCATACAGCAGTTTACGACCACATATGGGGTGTTTGTGCAAACAAGAGAATCAGGGCAATAAATATTGAGTTTTGTCTGGCTGTTAACCCTTGCTTTGTTACTGGAAAAATTGATTAAAATGGAAAATTTGCAAAACAATTGCTGTTTTCGGACCGTTTTTGTCTTTTGTTAATTACATTGTTGAACTGACAGGTTAGATTGTGTGCTATTTCTATAGAGCAGGTTGTTACGGACGCGACAATACCAAATATGACTACTTTTTAGGGGTTTTTGTTTTAGTTTTACATAATAAAGCATTTTTGAAAAAATTATTTTTAGTGTCTCCACATTCTGAAAGCCACAGTTTATTTTTTATTTTTTGGGCGACTGTCTTATGTAGGGGCTCATTTTTTGCGGGATGAGGTGACGGTTAGATTGGCACTATTTGGGGGTAATATGTATTTTTGATCACTTGCTATTACACTTTTTGTGATGTAAGGTGACAAAAAAATGGCTTTTGACAACGTTTTTATTTAATTTTTTTACAGTTTTTACTTGAGGGGTTAGGTCATGTTATATTTTTATAGAGCAGATTTTTACGGACATGGAGATACCCAATATGTCTACTTTTTAGGGGATTTTTACATTTAACACTAAAAGCATTTTTGAAACAAAAAAATCATGTTTTAGTCTGAGAAGCAATGTTTTAGGTAGGGGCTCATTTTTGCGGGATGAGATGGCGGTTTGATTCGTACTATTTTGGGAGGCATACGCTTTTTGATCACTTTGTATTACACTTTTAGTGATGTAAGGTGCCAAATAAATGGCTTATTTACACCATTTTTTTCTTTTTATGGCGTTCACCTAACGAGTTCAGTCATTTGATATTTTTATAGAGCAGATTTTTACGGACGTGCAATGTGCTGACACAGCCCGCACAGCCTCCCGCCGCCCGCAACCACCCTCCCCTGCACCCCGCAGCCATAATATGATTGGGGGCTGCAGGGGGTTAAAATGAACACTTTGGGGGCATTAACTCTCTGATCCCCAGAGATCGCACAGAGCGCTGCAAACCGTGGGTCTGAATTGACCTGCAGTTTGCAGAGATCGCCCGATATGGGGGTCACAGGACCCCTCTGGGCATTGTAACAAGGTACCTGCTGAATGATTTCAGCAGGTACCTTGTTCCGATCACTGCCGGCTGAGCAGCAGTGATCGAAACTACTCATGGCGTACCTGTACGTCATGGGTCCTGAGGACTTCGGAAACAATGACGTACCGATACGTCATGCGTCCTTAAGGGGTTAAAAGAGGAAGGAGAGTCCTCATTACCACCCAGGAGTTCTGAATGTATAAATTATGTATCATAATTGTGTAGTCTCATGCTATAATGTACATAATGGGGATCATTTATCAAACTGGTGTAACGGAAAACTGGCTTATTTGCCCATAGCAATGAATCAGATTCCTCCTTTCACTTTCCAAAGGAGTGGCCCAAATTGAAAGGTGGAATCTGATTGGTTGCTATGGGCAACTAACTCATTTCCACTTCACACCAGTTTAATAAATAACGCCCAATATACTTATGACTTTGTTAAAGGTTTACTAAAAGTGGCATTCCCCTTTAAACATTACTGCTCTATATACAGTTCTTCATTCAGACTAGATCTCTGATGACATCAGCAGTAGCCAGGAGCCCCGCCCCCTTAGAATACTGAAGCTGTATGACATCACAATGCTGTGTCCAGGGTTCTATGTGTTGGGGTGCACTGGATTCTTTTGAGGGTTAGATGTTGGAGACGATGGATTCAAGAAGAATTGTTCTTGTTTTTCTTTTCTTTTTATATGTTATGTTTACGGAAAGCCCACAAAAACACCTGCAGGTAATGGCTATTATCACCGGGGGTTTATCTTACGGAATGGGGGCTGAATATTGTATTTATCCTTACATGATTACGAGTCCTAGAGGCAAATCTGGCTGGTATCTCTGTGGCTTGGAGATCAGGTTATAGGACAGTGGGCTGTGTGCGGCATTGTAGCTGAGCCCCATTTACTTGGATGGCGCTGAACTGCAAAACCGTACACAACCCCTGGAACAAGAGGGAGGATATTTCAGAAAGAAAGCTGTAAGGTTTCTAATCTGAAACCATGGCCTTAAATGATGACATCCACTAGTGGGCACTTACTAAATACTGATTTATTGTCATCTTCTGACGTTGCCTCTTGTCCTCGTTTTGGGGTTCAGCTTCCGCTATCATTGATTTCATGTCTTTATTTTTCTTCATTCTTTCATGGACAGTGACTTTCCCAGGATCAGGGAGTACAACCCCGGTCCGGACAGCGCTGGTGCAAATAACAGTGAGTAGTCAAGTCCTTCCTCTCCTATTTCTACTCTCATTATCCTCTAGGATCTAGAGATGTTGGACAATGTCTTGTAGAATATGTTCTCTATGATAAGAATTGATAACGAGCATCTTGTGTCTTTATTACCAGTCATGTACCGCGTTGTCCTGCCGCTATGCGGATTTCTATTGCTTGCCGCCGTGATTACCATCTTTTGCTGGTGAGTTTACAATTTTCTTCTACTCTACAGATCACAATATTCTCTATACACTGTATTGTCTGACCTACAGGGAGCGCAGTAACTACTGCAGCCAAGTTATAATACAGGGGCAGGATCGGGCAGGGATGTAATCATGTAACTGCTGTCCACTCTTTCCCAGTCCTGTATTATGATGTGATAAAGAATATAGCACTATTGTATATCCTTCCTGCCTGTTATATACTGCACCTTTATAGCTCACCCCCTGTAGTGGGGGAGGGGGTCATGGGTATATTCTGATGGGGAACTGAAGATCATCATCTGTAGCGGCTAATGTCAGGACATTTCTCTGTCTCACAGTTACAAGTACATCAAGGCCTGGCGCCGGCGGGAACAGAAACAGGCAACTGATCTAGCGATGGTTCGAGTGGAGAAGCCAGGTAATCATTTCTATGTAATAACATATATAATGGGGGTCCAGGTAGAGCTTAGGGTTACCTCTCATATCTGCTGATCACACACATTGTGGGTCCTTCTATTACCCCATTATTCAGCATCATGTCTGCTGATGAGCTGCATCACTATATTACTGCATTGCTCATAATGTTAAAAGTATATATTCTGTTATATCTACTACCTGCTGATGGTTTCCTTTTCATTTTGTAGTTGTTCAAAAGCCTTTAGTGCAAATTAAGAAAAATAACATCAGACCAGCCATAGATAACATCAAGAAAGATAACATCAGACCAGTCATAGATAACATCAAGAAAGATAACATCAGACCAGCCATGAATGACATCAAGAAAGATAACATCAGACCAGCCATGAATAACATCAAGAAAGAAATGACAATTATTGAACAACTTAAAGCTGCCAAAAAGAGGAGGAGAAAATAATGAAAATAACACCTAAAATAGAGGAGGAAAAATCATGAAAAAACCATCCAAAACAGATCAGGAGAATATCACGAGACCATCCCGCCTGAAACGGTTCCATAAATGGATTCAAAAAGGACCCAGAAGAAGAACACCTGCTGCAGCTGCCGGTCCATGGACTAAATGGCGTTAATACCATCATGCCCATCAGTCCTAAAGCCTTGGAACACCATCAACAGTGGCCATATCTGTCTGTCTGTCTGTCCCTCTGTTTGTCTATCTGTATGTCCGTCTTTCCCCTGTCTGTCTGTCTATCTATCGTAGAATACATAGGCAGATGGAAGACACCTGGAGGGGTGTACATCTCATCCACACTTTTTAATGTAGGTGAGATGAAAAATCCAGGAAAGTTGGGTTTCCTTAGTAAATTTACTTTGCTGAGGTTTTTATAAATTTTATTTCCGGGCCTGAATTTTTTTGGAATGGCAGGTAGGTTGGCAGTGGGACCTGCCATTCCCTCCCCCTCAGGACTCCCCCTTTCCCACCAATCAGCCCAGGTGATGCTGTTACTGGGGCATAAAACTGTTGACAACTGCAGTCAAGGTCTCAGTCTTGAAAGGCACAGTAGCCACAGTGGAACATCTGTGCTCTGAATACTGTTATGTGTGAACTGATCTCTATGTGATGTCGCTGTTTTGTTGCTGGACCAAATACAGCCAAGTTGTATTTTTAACCCCTGAAGCCTCTGAATTTTGTCATTTTGTTAACATGAGACCAACAAAGATTCCTTTGCAGTATGCTGCCCCAGGGCTTATCGTGCACCAGGTTTTTGGGATGCCGATTGGTGGTGCAGCCTTATTAGTTTGCTGTGTCACGGCGCTCTTACCTGGATACCGTCGCTCCCCAGGGTTAGGCTCCATAGAAATAAATTGGAGAGTCGTAGTTTGTAGAGAATAAGCTGAGTCTAAACTTTGTAAAGTTTAACAGACAATACTTGATCTTTCTTTTGGTTCCAGCAGGTTTTGGGGTAAACTGGCAGCTGAACTTGGATATCTTGCTTTATCTTTCTCTGCTGTGCTAATCTCTGACTTCAGTCCGTGTTCTGGACTTTGTGTCAGTTCTGGGTTAGGGGCCAGTATTAGGGTTAGGGGTAGAGATGTCCCGAAAAATTCGGTCCGCCCCGATACATCATCATTGAGTAAACTTTGACTCTGTACCTCACAGTCAGCAGACACATTCCAGCCAATCAGTATACCCTCACTCCCAGACCCTCCCACCTCCTATCAAAAAGCAAGAACAGCATCCATCTTAGGTTCATTCTGAAGCTGCAGTGTTAGTTAGAGCAGGGAGAGTGCTGCTGCTGCCGAATTAATAGGGAAAGCGTTAGCTAGGACAGTGTTCTGTGTCCACTCCAGTCCTCAAAGGCTCATCTCCTATAAGGACAGTGTCCTAACAGCGGTCCAAAAATCCCTTTTAGGGCTGGTACATCAGTCTGCTTTTATTTATTTTTCTATATATATATATTGCAGTTTCCTGCCCTTGTGTGTTCCACAAAGCGTCGAACGCACATGGCCAGTATTCTTGCTTTGCGGATGTGGATGGGAAAACACATACGGTTTTGCAAATGTAGCCATAGGGTTAATTTTCAGTATTAGGCCTCATTCACACGACCGTATGGCTTTTTCAGTATTTTGCGGTCCGTATTTTGCGGATCAGTGGTTCCGTTTTTTCTTCCGTTGTGTTTCCGTTTCGGTTCCGTTTTTCCGTTCCGTTTTCCGTATGGCATATACAGTATACAGTAATAACATAGAAAAAAATTGGGCTGGTCTTAACATTTTCAATAGATGGTTCCGCAAAAAGCGGAACGGATACGGAAGACATACGGATGCACTTCCGTATGCTTTCCGTTTTTTGCGGACCCATTGACTTGAATGGAGCCACTGAACGTGATTTGCGGACAAGAATAGGACATGTTCTATATTTAAGCGGAACGGAAAAACGGAAACGGAAGGCATACGGAGACACTTCAGTATTTTTGCGGTCCCATTGAAGTGAATGGTTCAGTATACTGTCAGTATACTGAACTGAAAAACGACCAGTATACGGTCCGCAAAATACTGTCGTGTGAATGAGGCCTTAGGGTTAGGGGTCAGTATGGCATTGTATTAGCATTAGGGGTCAATATTAGATCTAGAGACTAGTATTAGACTTAGGGTTTGGGGGTCAGTATTAGGGTTAAGGGTCAGGGGCCAGTTCGGCCACACACCCGCTCTAACTGCCCCCAAAACACATAGGAGTGCCCTACATCCACACCAAAGCTGCTGTCGAACCTGAAATCAAACAAAAGAAGAATTAACACTAAAGCAAACATTGCCCGCATCATATCTATAAAAAAAAAAACTGTCTAACATAAGACCGAAACCTCGCCGATTCCCAACGCCCAATCTTCCGAATTACCTCCTCACTGACTCCCAATCTGGCCACCTCCGTCACTGCTCCTATCCTGAACGGGTGCCCAGAATACCCTGTTCCCTCGACTCCAAGAGCTTTCAAGCATTTCTTGAACACCGCCAAAAATTGAAAACGGGACAAAAACGAACCGTCCTCATGCCGGAGAAAAGGCAACGTATCCCTACCTAATCCCACACTATCACCCTCCACACACCGGACTGGGCACATAAAACAACCAGGAACTGCAAACAACGTAAACTGGCAACCCCTACCTTCCTGATCCGTTTTCGACTTCCGAATCTGAACCACAACCCTGTCCAAATATAAGTCCACATCATCACACTTCAAACCCCCGCTCTACTGACACTGACACTCACCAACTCCCCTAATCTAAAAGCCCCAAAAATGCTAATGCAAATGCCGTCCTAAATAAACCCACTTCCCACTCCGAACTAAAAACAACGCCCAACTTTTCTCTTTTCTTATCTCCAAAAGAAACTTAAAAGCAACCCGCCTCCCCTAGTAACATAGTAACATAGTAACATAGTAACATAGTATATAAGGCCGAAAAAAGACATTTGTCCATCCAGTTCGACCTGTTTCCTGCAAGTTGATCCAGAGGAAGGCAAAAAAACCCTGTGAGGTAGAGCCAATTTTCCCCACTTAAGGGAAAAAATTCCTTCCCGACTCCAATCAGGCAGTCAGAATAACTCCCTGGATCAACGACCCATCTTTAGTAGTTATAGCCTGAAATATTATTACGCTCCAGAAATACATCCAGGCCCCTCTTGAATTCCTTTATTGTACTCACCATCACCACCTCCTCAGGCAGAGAGTTCCATAGTCTTACTGCTCTTACCGTGAAGAACCCTTTTCTATGTTTGTGTACAAACCTTCTTTCCTCCAGACGCAGAGGATGTCCCCTCGTCACAGTCACAGTCCTGGGGATAAATAGATGATGGGAGAGATCTTTGTACTGACCCCTGATATATTTATACATAGTTATTAGATCTCCCCTCAGTCGTCTTTTTTCTAAAGTGAATAACCCTAATTTTGATACCCTTTCGGGGTACTGTAGTTGCCCCATTCCAGTTATTACTTTAGTTGCCCTCCTCTGAACCCTCTCTAGCTCTGCTATGTCTGCCTTGTTCACGGGAGCCCAGAACTGTACACAGTACTCCATGTGTGGTCTGACTAGTGATTTATAAAGTGGTAAGACTATATTTTCATCACGGGCATCTATGCCCCTTTTGATGCAACCCATTATCTTATTGGCCTTAGCAGCAGCTGCCTGACACTGGTTTTTACAGCTTAGTTTGTTATTTATTAAAATTCCTAGATCCTTTTCCATGTCAGTGTTACTGAGTGTTTTACCATTTAGTATGTACGGGTGACTTGCATTATTCCTTCCCATGTGCATAACTTTACATTTGTCAGTGTTAAACCTCATCTGCCATTTCTCTGCCCAAGCCCCCAATCTATCCAGATCCCTCTGTAGCAGAAAACAGTCCTCTTTAGTGTTAATTACTTTACACAGTTTAGTGTCATCTGCAAAAATTGATATTTTACTGTGCATGCCTTCTACAAGGTCATTAATAAATATATTGAAGAGAATAGGGCCCAATACTGAACCTTGAGGTACCCCACTAGTGACCGTGACCCAATCTGAGTGTGTACCGTTAATAACCACCCTCTGTTTTCTATTACTGAGCCAGTTACTTACCCACATACAGATATTTTCTCCTAGTCCAAGTGTTCTCATTTTATATACTAACCTTTTATGTGGTACAGCGTCAAATGCTTTGGAGAAGTCCAGATATACGACATCCATTGATTCGCCGCTGTCAAGTCTAGAACTTACCTCCTCATAGAAACTGATTAAATTAGTTTGACATGACCGATCCCTCATGAAGCCATGCTGATATGGTGTAATTTGCTTATTTTCATTGAGATACTCCAAGATAGCATCTCTTACAAAACCTTCAAACAGTTTACCCACAACAGATGTTAAACTTACCGGCCTATAATTTCCAGGCTCTGTTTTTGGACCCTTTTTGAATATTGGCACCACATTTGCTATACGCCAGTCTGGTGGAACATTCCCTGTCAGTATGGAGTCCGTGAATATCAAAAATAAGGGTCTGGCTAGGACATCACTTAATTCCCTTAGGATACGGGGGTGTATGCCATCCGGTCCTGGCGATTTGTCTATTTTAATCTTTTTAAGTCGCTGCTGTACTTCTTCCTGGGTCAGACAGGGCACTTTTAAAGGGGAATTTACTTTTACATTTTGCATTTCATCTGACAGTTTATTTTCCTCAGTGAAAACAGTGGTGAAGAAAATATTTAATAGCTTGGCTTTATCCTCATCGCTTTCTGCAACTCCCCTCATTGCTATGTAGAGGGCCGACTCCTTCAGGTTTATATTTTTACCATTTATATAATTGAAAAACATTTTAGGGTTAGTTTTGCTCTCTTTGGCAATTAATCTCTCGGTCTCTAGTTTGGCAGTTTTTATTAGTTTTTACATATTCTATTTTTTTCCTTATAGTTTATCAGTGCTTCCTGGCTCCCCTCCTGTTTTAGTGATTTATATGCTTTCTTTTTGTCATTTATTGCTTTTTTACGGTTCTATTTATCCACATTGGTTTCTTCTTATTTCTTAGCCTTTTATTTCTATAAGGTATGCATCGATCACAATTTGATGTTACAATGCTTTTAAAAATCTCCCATTTTGTGGTTGTATTTTTATTTTTGAGGACTATGTCCCAGTTAATTGGGCCTATGGCCTCTCTTAGTTGGCTAAATTTTGCTTTTTTGAAGTCCGGTATTCTTGTTCCTCCCTGTAGAAACTCTCGTTTGAAGGATAATTGGAAGGTTATTACTTTATGGTCACTATTTCCCAGGTGTCCCCCGACCTGCACGTCTGTTGTTCTATCAGGTCTATTGGTTAATACTAAGTCCAGTATGGCCGTCCCTCTAGTTGGGTCCTGAACCATTTGGGAAAGGTAATTGTCTTTGGCTATTGCCAAGAACCTGTTTCCTTTATGGGATGTACAGGTTTCAGTTTCCCAGTCTATATCTGGGTAGTTGAAGTCCCCCATAATAACCACCTGATTATGGTTTGCCGCCTTGTTTATCTCGTTTAGTAATAGATTTTCTGCGGACTCTGGTATATTAGGTGGTTTATAGTAAACTCCTAATAGTAATTTATTATTGTTTTTGGCTCCATTTATCTCCACCCACAGTGACTCCACATTTTCGTGTCCCTCACAGATGTCTTCTCGGAGTGTGGGCTTTAGAGAGGACTTTATGTAAAGGCAGACCCCTCCCCTCTCCGGTTTTGACGATCCTTTCTGAACAGATTGTAACCTTGTACATTAACTGCCCAGTCATAGCTATCATCCAGCCATGTCTCAGTTATTCCCACTATGTCATAATCCTCCTCACACATCACTAATTCCAGTTCCCCAGTTTTATTAGTCAGGCTTCTGGCATTAGTATACATACATTTGAGAGGTTTATGCATATTTTTGCCCTACACCTTTCCTTCTGAACTTTTCTAGTCCCTCCTTCCATTTCTCCCCAGTCCCACTACCTTGCCCCCGGTCTCTATCTGCACTATCTTCCCCTCCTATAATGTAATTTCTCTCCCCCCAGTCCCTAGTTTAAACACTCCTCCAACCTTCTAGCTATCTTTCTCCCCAACACGGCTGCCCCTTCCCCATTGAGGTGCAGCCCGTCCCTACGATAGAGCCTGTAGCCTTACTTCCCATATGCCATCCCTTCAAAACCTACCGAACCCAAAAGTTTTTGTCTGGTCAGTTAAGCCACGCAACCTTAACCAATACGCTAGACATGCAATAAAACGGTTTACCTGAGAAACAGACCAACCTTCCTCTTTAAAATGCCCTAATAACAGCACCAATATCATCTCTCCATCATCAACGCATGCCTCAAGCCGGGAGCTCCACCTCTCCTAGGTCTCCCACGCCTTACCATATGCCTTCCAGGTACCAGGACTCAGCGAGTCCTTCAACAACCTCACTATCGCTCCTCCAGGATTTCCCAAAGCCAAATCGGACACTCCAGACCCTCTTCCTCTGCTTCTGGCACTAGAAGCCGAAACCACTCCCACTGTGAATGAGAAAGAGCATCCGCCACAGAATTAGACACCCCTGCAACATGCTTTGCGACCACGCAAGACCAGAAATTGCAAGAGCCTAATAAACAAGATGCCGATAAACTGTTGATAGCCTGAACCACCCCCAAGTTATCACAATGGAAACGCACCTTTCTATTGGCGAATCGCTCTCCCCACAACACTACCGCCATGACAATGGTAAATAGTTCCAAAAGAGCCAGGTTACCCAGCCACACGTAAACCACGTCTCCGGCCACTGACCCGCACACCATTGTCCCTTGCAATAAGCCCCAAAACCAACTCCCCAAGACGCGTCCGTATATAACTCAAAATCAACATTATCACAAGCGTCCCCCATAACTAACGTCTGACCATTGTACTGTTGTAAAAACTCTGCCCATACCCTTAAATCCCCTTTCAATTCCTTTCGTAGCCGTACGAAGTGATGTGGCGCTGACACAGCCGTCGTAGCCGCGTCTGCAAAAAATTCGACCCATCGGCATAATCCGGCATGCAAAGTTACGTTTTCCCAATAAGAACTGCAAGTCCCGCAACCTAATCTTTTCCCGTTTTATGGCCTTACAAACCTCCTGCCGCAGATTCAACAGTTTTTCCTCCGGAAGTCTACACTCCATCCTGACAGTGTCTATAACATTTCCCAAAAACACAACAATTCCGACGCTGGACCCACCGTCTTCTCACCAGCCAGCAGTACCCCAAAATGCGCAAAAACCGACTAACATATGCAGTAACAAAAGAACAAACCCGAGCTTTCCGGCAGCCCTAAACAAAAAAATCATCTAAATAGTGAATAACCGATGAACAACCCGAAACGTCAACCACTACCCATTCTAAAAATGAACTAAACATTTCAAAATACGCACAGGAAAGCGAACACCCCATGGGTAAGCACCTATCTACAAAATAACTCCCTTCCCAAAAACAACCCAACAAATGCAAGCTCTCCACATTAAGCGGTAACAAGCGAAAAGCTGCTTCAATGTCAACCTTTGCCATTAACGTTCCCGGCCCCACCATCTTACCCAATTCACAGCCGCATCAAATGATGTATACACCACTGAACATAAATCGGCATCTATGCCGTAATTGAATGACGCTCCTTTTGGATATGACAAATGGTGAATGAGCCGAAACTTGTTTGGCTCCTTCTTAGGCACCACCCCCAATAGAGAAACTTTTAGATTGACCAACGGAGGCACCCTAAACGGGCCCGCCATCCGCCCCAACTCCACCTCCTTCCTTAACTTCCCAGAAACTACCTCGGGGTGATCAAGAGCGGACCTCAGATTCTTATGAACCAGGGGCCCGCCGGCGTAAATGATGGAATACGAAAACCGAACTTAAAACTGTTAACAAATAAAAGTGGCCGCTGCCCGATCTGGGTACCTATCTAGGAACTCCTGCATCTATTCCACCCGCACTGGAGTCAGATTTTTTTCCAGCAGCGTCCCCGCCCTCCCTTTGTTTTCCCCCTCTAAAAACACGGGCTGGCTCCATGGGGGCCCCCGCACAAGGTGCATTCGTGCTTAAATTTGCACTTAGCCCCGGATCTGCAATTTCCTTGGTTGAAAAGGAAACATAAGCCCTTCGCTGATGCTGCCGCAAGCGTTCCCGTTGTTGACCCCTCAAGCGCCCCCGGAAGGGCTGCACCGTCCTAGTCGGTGCCGTCACCAGTAACCAAAGCCCAATATCCTTGTGATCCCACCGGATATCAGGCCTAACCGCCCTGCGTTGCCGAAACTGTTCGTCATAGTGGAGCCAACCCACCCCGACGTAAACCCGATACGCTAGTATAGCGAGCGCTTGCAGCCAGTTGCTAAACGTGCATGGGATTAACCAATAACCAGGGTGCAGGGAACGGTGAAGGTCACTGTTCGGGGGCAGGTGTTGCGGAGGTCACTGTTAAGGGAGCAGGGTACTGTAGAAGTCACTGTTAAATGGGTGAGCGCAGTGGAGGTCTCTCTTAAGGGGGTAGGGTACTGTTGAGGTCACTGTTAAGGGGGTGGGGTGTTGTGAATGTCACCGGTAAAGGGGTGGTGTGAGGCGGGGTCACTGTTAAGGGGATGGTTCACTGTGCAGGTCAAAGTTGAGGGAGTGGGGTGCTGTGGAGGTAAATGTTAAGGTGGCGTGGACTTGTGGAGATCACTGTTAAGGGCTAGATCACTGTGGCGGGTAACTGTTAAGAGGGTGGGCTGCGGTGGAGGTCTTTGTTAGAGGGCGGTGGGGTGTTGTGGAAGTCACATTTGAAGGGGGTGGGGCACTTTGGGGGTTCAGTGTTGAGGGCTGGGGTGCTATTGAGGTCACTGTTAAGGAGACGGGTTGAGGTAGAGGTCACTGTTATGGGAGACATAGTCTATCTTATAACAGCACACACAAACATTAAAGGAAAATAGTGGAAATATACCCGTGCGAACCTGGGTCCTTCTGCTAGTATATATATATATATATTTGTGGTCATGGCTACCTGTGAACAGAGCGGGAAGCATGCCTAACCCGGGACCCTACACTGGCTGACTTGTTCCTGGAGCCAGGAATGCGGGTAGGCCTAAAGGGGGCATACCCTAATGAGAACAACAGAGAAAAGGGGTGGGAGGGAGGGAGGGGCATGAGAGGGATGTATGCCGGGTTGAGAGAGCCCATGAATAAATGGGGCAGACACCCCTCCCAGAAATGCAGGCTGAACTTCAGCCTTCATTATATAATTATATATTATATACACATATAATCCACAGTGGGAAATGATAAGATCTGCCTTGACCAAACATTGGGAATTGTTAGGTTTAGATACAACTTTGGATGAAGTTTTACCACCATTTCCATCTATTACCTATAGAAAGTCCCAGAATTTTAGAGACATTTTATGCCTTTGGGTCACAGGGTCAAAGATGGGGTTGCTCACCTTGTTGCCAATGTGTCGCTTGTCCAAATTTAGACAAAGCCTCTCACTTTTCCAACCCTACTAGAACCACCAAACAATACAAGATTACTCATAATATTACATGTGGTACATCAGGAGTAATCTATCTGGCACAATCTTCATGCCAGCTCATTTATGTGAGAATTGAGGAGACGTGTCAGGGAAGGGGCGAAGGATGAGAATGATTTAACGAAATTAAAATCTATTCCTAGGCATTTTAAAGAATTCCATAACTGTGAAAGATCTCAGTTTCATGTAAGAGGCATTGATCGTGTCCTTATATCCATAAGAGGTGGTAACTGGAAAAAAACT
Organism: Bufotes viridis; assembly: GCA_033119425.1. Classification (NCBI taxonomy): domain Eukaryota; kingdom Metazoa; phylum Chordata; class Amphibia; order Anura; family Bufonidae; genus Bufotes; species Bufotes viridis. Next base: position 52,207 of record JAKVIS010000400.1, read on the forward strand.
ACTTGCTGAAAAGAAGGTAAGATGGATTACGTTGCCCCATTTGGGTTAAATGAATATCTGATTTTCTCACCAGACTTGTGATTTTTAATTTTTGCTTCTTCTCCTTGGTCCCAAAATGGTCACTGATTTAATTACCTTATTTTATTTCTTTTTACTCATTGTTTATATGTGTTGTTTTTTAGGTCATTCATACCTACAAGCTATTAGTGGAAGAGGTATAGATTCATGGAGAATGATATGGTCGGACTTGAGATGAGGGGTGCACCACCAATGAGGTCAGGTGAGGCGATCGCCTCAAGCAGCACCGGGAATTGATAAGACGGGGGGCAGCCGAAGGGCCATGGGCTGAAGGTAGAGGTTAGTTTAAGAAATTGGCATTGGGAAAGGGGCGCAGTTTCAGTTTTCGCCTCAGGCAGCAGAAAGTCTAGGTGCACCCCTGGCATGGAGATGCTCCATATCAAGAAGGATATATAGAGGGTTATTTATTATCCTGAAATACACCTCCATTAGGTATATTTCAGGCGCAGATTGCGTTGTAATAGTTAGTTGCGCCGCAATCTACGACTTTTCCCAGCTCAAGCCAGGTCTAAAAAGTGAAAGGGACATGCCTCTTTTAGACACAGAAAATGATCTAAATGTAAGCCAGCAAGGCAACTATCTTACAAAAAGACTGGCGCTTGATACTCCGGAATTATGTAGAGGCCGGCGGCGCTTCAAAACTCAGCAGATTCATAGCCACATATAGGGGTTATTAGTACGGCGTCTAGAATGCTGGTCTCAATAAATGGCCCCCACAGACTTTTAACCCCTTAGGCCTCTTTCACACGGGCGTTGCGGGTGCACTCCGTCAAACAGTGCGGGCGCGTTGCGGGAATCGCCGCGATTTTTCCCTGCGAGTGCAAAGCGCTGTCATGCGTTTTGCACACGCGGAGAAACATCGGCACTTTTGGTACCCAGACCCGAACCTGCACTTCTTCACAGAAGTGCATGTTTGGAGTCAGAAATTATCCCGCTGGTATTATTTCACATTATAACATAGTTATAATGTAAAATAATACCCTAGACCATCTTCCTAATGTTTAAACCGGTGCAGAATGGGTTAAAAATAATAAACTAATAATAACTTACCTGGTCCATTTGATCGCGAAGCCCGGCATCCTCTCTGTTAGCTTGCTAGTAGGAAAGGACCTGTGATGATGTCACAGCATCACATGGCCCAATCACCTGCTCCATCACTATAGTCCATGATTGGTCCATGAGACCATGTGACATCATCACAGGTCCTTTTCCTACTAGCAAGCTAACGGAGAGGATGCCGAGCTCGCGATCAAATGGACCAGGTAAGTATTATTAGTTTATTATTTTAACCCATTCTGCACCGGTTTAAACATTAGGAAGATGGCCAAGAGTATTATTTTACATTATAACTATGTTATAATGTGAAATAATACAGAACCGATTACACATCCCGATGGTTGCATAGCAACCATGCGGGAACTATCGCAAAGCATCCGCGCTTGCTGCGGATGCTTGCGATTTCCCGCAGCCCCATTCACTTCTATGGGGCCTGCGTTCCGTTAAAACGCAGAAGATAGAGCATGCTGCGATTTTCACGCATCGCAAAAGTGATGCGTGAAAATCAACTGTCATGTGCACAGCCCCATAGAAGTGAATGGGTCCGGATTCAGTGCGGGTGCAATGCGTCCTCCTCACGCATTGCACCCGCGCGAAACTTCGCCCGTGTGAAAGGGACCTTAAGGACTCAGCCCTATTTCACCCTAAGGACTCAGCCATTTTTGCAAATCTGACCAGTGTCACTATATGTGGTGATAACTTTAAAACGCTTTTTCTTATCTAGGCCATTCAGAGAATTTTTTTTCATCACATATTGTACTTCATGACAGTGGTAAAATGAAAAAATACAAAATTTACCCAAAATTTAGAAAAATTTGCAATTTTCCAAGTTTCAATTTCTCTACTTCTATAATACATAGTAATACCGCCAAAAATAGTGATTGATTTACATTCCCCATATGTCTACTTCATGTATCGATCATTTTGGGAATGCTATTTCATTTTTGGGGACGTTATAAGGCTTAGAAGTTTAGAAGCAAATCTTGAAATTTTTCAGAAATTTTCTAAAACCCACTTTTTAGGGACCAGTTCAGGTCTGAAGTCACTTTGTGAGGCTTACATAATAGAAACCACCCAAAAATTACCCCATTCTAGAAACTACACCCCTCAAGGTATTCAAAACTGATTTTACAAACGTAATTAACCCTTTAGGTTTTCCACAAGAGTTAATGGAAAATGGAGATAAAATTTCAGAATTTCGATTTTTGGAAACTTTTCCATTTTAATCCATTTTTTCAGTACAAAGCAAGGGTTAACAGCCAAACAAAACTTAATATTTATTCCCCCGATTCTGTAGTTTGAACGAACATCCAATATGGGGTTGTAAACTGCTGTATGGCCAAACTGCAGGGCGCAGAAGGAAAGGAACGCCAAATGGTTTTTGGAAGGTGGATTTTGCTAGACTGGTTTTTGACACCATGTCCCATTTGAAGCCCCCGATGCACCCCTAGAGTAGAAACTCCATAAAAGTGACTCTATCTAAGAAACTACACCCCTCAAGGTATTCAAAACCAGTTTTATAAACTTTGTTAACCCTTTAGGTGTTCCTCAAGAGTTATTGGCAAATGGAGATGAGATTTCAGAATTTCTATTTTTGTTACCTTGTCTCAAAACAAGTGTAATATAGAGCAACCAAAAATCATATTTACCTTAAAATAGTACCAACAAAACTGACACCTTATCCCGTAGTTTCCAAAATGGGGTCGATTTTTGTGAGTTTCTACTGTAGGGGTGCATCAGGGGGCTTCAAATGGGACATATTGTCAAAAAAACAGTCCAGCAAAATCTGCCTTTCAAAAACCATATGGCGTTCCCTTCCTTCTACGCCCTGCCGTTTGGCCATACAGCAGTTTACGACCACATATGGGGTGTTTGTGCAAACAAGAGAATCAGGGCAATAAATATTGAGTTTTGTCTGGCTGTTAACCCTTGCTTTGTTACTGGAAAAATTGATTAAAATGTTAAATTTGCAAAACAATTGCTGTTTTCGGACCGTTTTTGTCTTTTGTTAATTACATTGTTGAACTGACAGGTTAGATTGTGTGCTATTTCTATAGAGCAGGTTGTTACGGACGCGACAATACCAAATATGACTACTTTTTAGGGGTTTTTGTTTTAGTTTTACATAATAAAGCATTTTTGAAAAAAATTATTTTTAGTGTCTCCACATTCTGAAAGCCACAGTTTATTTTTTATTTTTTGGGCGACTGTCTTATGTAGGGGCTCATTTTTTGCGGGATGAGGTGACGGTTAGATTGGCACTATTTGGGGGTAATATGTATTTTTGATCACTTGCTATTACACTTTTTGTGATGTAAGGTGACAAAAAAATGGCTTTTGACAACGTTTTTATTTAATTTTTTACAGTTTTTACTTGAGGGGTTAGGTCATGTTATATTTTTATAGAGCAGATTTTTACGGACATGGAGATACCCAATATGTCTACTTTTTAGGGGATTTTTACATTTAACACTAAAAAGCATTTTTGAAACAAAAAAATCATGTTTTAGTCTGAGAAGCAATGTTTTAGGTAGGGGCTCATTTTTGCGGGATGAGATGGCGGTTTGATTCGTACTATTTTGGGAGGCATACGCTTTTTGATCACTTTGTATTACACTTTTAGTGATGTAAGGTGCCAAATAAATGGCTTATTTACACCATTTTTTTCTTTTTATGGCGTTCACCTAACGAGTTCAGTCATTTGATATTTTTATAGAGCAGATTTTTACGGACGTGCAATGTGCTGACACAGCCCGCACAGCCTCCCGCCGCCCGCAACCACCCTCCCTGCACCCCGCAGCCATAATATGATTGGGGGCTGCAGGGGGTTAAAATGAACACTTTGGGGGCATTAACTCTCTGATCCCCAGAGATCGCACAGAGCGCTGCAAACCGTGGGTCTGAATTGACCTGCAGTTTGCAGAGATCGCCCGATATGGGGGTCACAGGACCCCTCTGGGCATTGTAACAAGGTACCTGCTGAATGATTTCAGCAGGTACCTTGTTCCGATCACTGCCGGCTGAGCAGCAGTGATCGAAACTACTCATGACGTACCTGTGCGTCATGGGTCCTGAGGACTTCGGAAACAATGACGTACCGATACGTCATGCGTCCTTAAGGGGTTAAAAGAGGAAGGAGAGTCCTCATTACCACCCAGGAGTTCTGAATGTATAAATTATGTATCATAATTGTGTAGTCTCATGCTATAATGTACATAATGGGGATCATTTATCAAACTGGTGTAACGGAAAACTGGCTTATTTGCCCATAGCAATGAATCAGATTCCTCCTTTCACTTTCCAAAGGAGTGGCCCAAATTGAAAGGTGGAATCTGATTGGTTGCTATGGGCAACTAAGCCATTTCCACTTCACACCAGTTTAATAAATAACGCCCAATATACTTATGACTTTGTTAAAGGTTTACTAAAAGTGGCATTCCCCTTTAAACATTACTGCTCTATATACAGTTCTTCATTCAGACTAGATCTCTGATGACATCAGCAGTAGCCAGGAGCCCCGCCCCTTAGAATACTGAAGCTGTATGACATCACAATGCTGTGTCCAGGGTTCTATGTGTTGGGGTGCACTGGATTCTTTTGAGGGTTAGATGTTGGAGACGATGGATTCAAGAAGAATTGTTCTTGTTTTTCTTTTCTTTTTATATGTTATGTTTACGGAAAGCCCACAAAAACACCTGCAGGTAATGGCTATTATCACCGGGGTTTATCTTACGGAATGGGGGCTGAATATTGTATTTATCCTTACATGATTACGAGTCCTAGAGGCAAATCTGGCTGGTATCTCTGTGGCTTGGAGATCAGGTTATAGGACAGTGGGCTGTGTGCGGCATTGTAGCTGAGCCCCATTTACTTGGATGGCGCTGAACTGCAAAACCGTACACAACCCCTGGAACAAGAGGGAGGATATTTCAGAAAGAAAGCTGTAAGGTTTCTAATCTGAAACCATGGCCTTAAATGATGACATCCACTAGTGGGCACTTACTAAATACTGATTTATTGTCATCTTCTGACGTTGCCTCTTGTCCTCGTTTTGGGGTTCAGCTTCCGCTATCATTGATTTCATGTCTTTATTTTTCTTCATTCTTTCATGGACAGTGACTTTCCCAGGATCAGGGAGTACAACCCCGGTCCGGACAGCGCTGGTGCAAATAACAGTGAGTAGTCAAGTCCTTCCTCTCCTATTTCTACTCTCATTATCCTCTAGGATCTAGAGATGTTGGACAATGTCTTGTAGAATATGTTCTCTATGATAAGAATTGATAACGAGCATCTTGTGTCTTTATTACCAGTCATGTACCGCGTTGTCCTGCCGCTATGCGGATTTCTATTGCTTGCCGCCGTGATTACCATCTTTTGCTGGTGAGTTTACAATTTTCTTCTACTCTACAGATCACAATATTCTCTATACACTGTATTGTCTGACCTACAGGGAGCGCAGTAACTACTGCAGCCAAGTTATAATACAGGGGCAGGATCGGGCAGGGATGTAATCATGTAACTGCTGTCCACTCTTTCCCAGTCCTGTATTATGATGTGATAAAGAATATAGCACTATTGTATATCCTTCCTGCCTGTTATATACTGCACCTTTATAGCTCACCCCCTGTAGTGGGGAGGGGGTCATGGGTATATTCTGATGGGGAACTGAAGATCATCATCTGTAGCGGCTAATGTCAGGACATTTCTCTGTCTCACAGTTACAAGTACATCAAGGCCTGGCGCCGGCGGGAACAGAAACAGGCAACTGATCTAGCGATGGTTCGAGTGGAGAAGCCAGGTAATCATTTCTATGTAATAACATATATAATGGGGGTCCAGGTAGAGCTTAGGGTTACCTCTCATATCTGCTGATCACACACATTGTGGGTCCTTCTATTACCCCATTATTCAGCATCATGTCTGCTGATGAGCTGCATCACTATATTACTGCATTGCTCATAATGTTAAAAGTATATATTCTGTTATATCTACTACCTGCTGATGGTTTCCTTTTCATTTTGTAGTTGTTCAAAAGCCTTTAGTGCAAATTAAGAAAAATAACATCAGACCAGCCATAGATAACATCAAGAAAGATAACATCAGACCAGTCATAGATAACATCAAGAAAGATAACATCAGACCAGCCATGAATGACATCAAGAAAGATAACATCAGACCAGCCATGAATAACATCAAGAAAGAAATGACAATTATTGAACAACTTAAAGCTGCCAAAAAGAGGAGGAGAAAATAATGAAAATAACACCTAAAATAGAGGAGGAAAAATCATGAAAAAACCATCCAAAACAGATCAGGAGAATATCACGAGACCATCCCGCCTGAAACGGTTCCATAAATGGATTCAAAAAGGACCCAGAAGAAGAACACCTGCTGCAGCTGCCGGTCCATGGACTAAATGGCGTTAATACCATCATGCCCATCAGTCCTAAAGCCTTGGAACACCATCAACAGTGGCCATATCTGTCTGTCTGTCTGTCCCTCTGTTTGTCTATCTGTATGTCCGTCTTTCCCCTGTCTGTCTGTCTATCTATCGTAGAATACATAGGCAGATGGAAGACACCTGGAGGGTGTACATCTCATCCACACTTTTTAATGTAGGTGAGATGAAAAATCCAGGAAAGTTGGGTTTCCTTAGTAAATTTACTTTGCTGAGGTTTTTATAAATTTTATTTCCGGGCCTGAATTTTTTTGGAATGGCAGGTAGGTTGGCAGTGGGACCTGCCATTCCCTCCCCCTCAGGACTCCCCCTTCCCCACCAATCAGCCCAGGTGATGCTGTTACTGGGGCATAAAACTGTTGACAACTGCAGTCAAGGTCTCAGTCTTGAAAGGCACAGTAGCCACAGTGGAACATCTGTGCTCTGAATACTGTTATGTGTGAACTGATCTCTATGTGATGTCGCTGTTTTGTTGCTGGACCAAATACAGCCAAGTTGTATTTTTAACCCCTGAAGCCTCTGAATTTTGTCATTTTGTTAACATGAGACCAACAAAGATTCCTTTGCAGTATGCTGCCCCCAGGGCTTATCGTGCACCAGGTTTTTGGGATGCCGATTGGTGGTGCAGCCTTATTAGTTTGCTGTGTCACGGCGCTCTTACCTGGATACCGTCGCTCCCCAGGGTTAGGCTCCATAGAAATAAATTGGAGAGTCGTAGTTTGTAGAGAATAAGCTGAGTCTAAACTTTGTAAAGTTTAACAGACAATACTTGATCTTTCTTTTGGTTCCAGCAGGTTTTGGGGTAAACTGGCAGCTGAACTTGGATATCTTGCTTTATCTTTCTCTGCTGTGCTAATCTCTGACTTCAGTCCGTGTTCTGGACTTTGTGTCAGTTCTGGGTTAGGGGCCAGTATTAGGGTTAGGGGTAGAGATGTCCCGAAAAATTCGGTCCGCCCCGATACATCATCATTGAGTAAACTTTGACTCTGTACCTCACAGTCAGCAGACACATTCCAGCCAATCAGTATACCCTCACTCCCAGACCCTCCCACCTCCTATCAAAAAGCAAGAACAGCATCCATCTTAGGTTCATTCTGAAGCTGCAGTGTTAGTTAGAGCAGGGAGAGTGCTGCTGCTGCCGAATTAATAGGGAAGCGTTAGCTAGGACAGTGTTCTGTGTCCACTCCAGTCCTCAAAGGCTCATCTCCTATAAGGACAGTGTCCTAACAGCGGTCCAAAAATCCCTTTTAGGGCTGGTACATCAGTCTGCTTTTATTTATTTTTCTATATATATATATTGCAGTTTCCTGCCCTTGTGTGTTCCACAAAGCGTCGAGCGCACATGGCCAGTATTCTTGCTTTGCGGATGTGGATGGGAAAACACATACGGTTTTGCAAATGTAGCCATAGGGTTAATTTTCAGTATTAGGCCTCATTCACACGACCGTATGGCTTTTTCAGTATTTTGCGGTCCGTATTTTGCGGATCAGTGGTTCCGTTTTTTCTTCCGTTGTGTTTCCGTTTCGGTTCCGTTTTCCGTTCCGTTTTCCGTATGGCATATACAGTATACAGTAATAACATAGAAAAAAATTGGGCTGGTCTTAACATTTTCAATAGATGGTTCCGCAAAAAGCGGAGCGGATACGGAAGACATACGGATGCACTTCCGTATGCTTTCCGTTTTTGCGGACCCATTGACTTGAATGGAGCCACTGAGCGTGATTTGCGGACAAGAATAGGACATGTTCTATATTTAAGCGGAGCGGAAAAACGGAAGCGGAAGGCATACGGAGACACTTCAGTATTTTTGCGGTCCCATTGAAGTGAATGGTTCAGTATACTGTCAGTATACTGAACTGAAAAAAGCAGCCAGTATACGGTCCGCAAAATACTGTCGTGTGAATGAGGCCTTAGGGTTAGGGGTCAGTATGGCATTGTATTAGCATTAGGGGTCAATATTAGATCTAGAGACTAGTATTAGACTTAGGGTTTGGGGGTCAGTATTAGGGTTAAGGGTCAGGGGCCAGTTCGGCCACACACCCGCTCTAACTGCCCCCAAAACACATAGGAGTGCCCTACATCCACACCAAAGCTGCTGTCGAACCTGAAATCAAACAAAGAAGAATTAACACTAAAGCAAACATTGCCCGCATCATATCTATAAAAAAAAAACTGTCTAACATAAGACCGAAACCTCGCCGATTCCCAACGCCCAATCTTCCGAATTACCTCCTCACTGACTCCCAATCTGGCCACCTCCGTCACTGCTCCTATCCTGAGCGGGTGCCCAGAATACCCTGTTCCCTCGACTCCAAGAGCTTTCAAGCATTTCTTGAACACCGCCAAAAATTGAAAACGGGACAAAAACGAACCGTCCTCATGCCGGAGAAAAGGCAACGTATCCCTACCTAATCCCACACTATCACCCTCCACACACCGGACTGGGCACATAAAACAACCAGGAACTGCAAACAACGTAAACTGGCAACCCCTACCTTCCTGATCCGTTTTCGACTTCGAATCTGAACCACAACCCTGTCCAAATATAAGTCCACATCATCACACTTCAAACCCCCGCTCTACTGACACTGACACTCACCAACTCCCCTAATCTAAAAGCCCCAAAAATGCTAATGCAAATGCCGTCCTAAATAAACCCACTTCCCACCCGAACTAAAAACAACGCCCAACTTTTCTCTTTTCTTATCTCCAAAAGAAACTTAAAAGCAACCCGCCTCCCCTGGTCTTCGACCTTACTTCCCCTATGCCATCCCTTCAAAACCTACCGAACCCAAAAAGTTTTTGTCTGGTCAGTTAAGCCACGCAACCTTAACCCATACGCTAGACATGCAATAAAACGGTTTACCTGAGAAACAGACCAACCTTCCTCTTTAAAATGCCCTAATAACAGCACCAATATCATCTCTCCATCATCAACGCATGCCTCAAGCCGGGAGCTCCACCTCTCCCAGGTCTCCCACGCCTTACCATATGCCTTCCAGGTACCAGGACTCAGCGAGTCCTTCAACAACCTCACTATCGCTCCTCCAGGATTTCCCAAAGCCAAATCGGACACTCCAGACCCTCTTCCTCTGCTTCTGGCACTAGAAGCCGAAACCACTCCCACTGTGAATGAGAAAGAGCATCCGCCACAGAATTAGACACCCCTGCAACATGCTTTGCGACCACGCAAGACCAGAAATTGCAAGAGCCTAATAAACAAGATGCCGATAAACTGTTGATAGCCTGAACCACCCCCAAGTTATCACAATGGAAACGCACCTTTCTATTGGCGAATCGCTCTCCCCACAACACTACCGCCATGACAATGGTAAATAGTTCCAAAGAGCCAGGTTACCCAGCCACACGTAAACCACGTCTCCGGCCACTGACCCGCACACCATTGTCCCTTGCAATAAGCCCCAAAACCAACTCCCCAAGACAGCGTCCGTATATAACTCAAAATCAACATTATCACAGCGTCCCCCATAACTAACGTCTGACCATTGTACTGTTGTAAAAACTCTGCCCATACCCTTAAATCCCCTTTCAATTCCTTTCGTAGCCGTGCGAGTGATGTGGCGCTGACACAGCCGTCGTAGCCGCGTCTGCAAAAAATTCGACCCATCGGCATAATCCGGCATGCAAAGTTACGTTTTCCCAATAAGAACTGCAAGTCCCGCAACCTAATCTTTTCCCGTTTTATGGCCTTACAAACCTCCTGCCGCAGATTCAACAGTTTTTCCTCCGGAAGTCTACACTCCATCCTGACAGTGTCTATAACATTTCCCAAAAAACACAACAATTCCGACGCTGGACCCACCGTCTTCTCACCAGCCAGCAGTACCCCAAAATGCGCAAAAACCGACTAACATATGCAGTAACAAAAGAACAAACCCGAGCTTTCCGGCAGCCCTAAACAAAAAAATCATCTAAATAGTGAATAACCGATGAACAACCCGAAACGTCAACCACTACCCATTCTAAAAATGAACTAAACATTTCAAAATACGCACAGGAAAGCGAACACCCCATGGGTAAGCACCTATCTACAAAATAACTCCCTTCCCAAAAACAACCCAACAAATGCAAGCTCTCCACATTAAGCGGTAACAAGCGAAAAGCTGCTTCAATGTCAACCTTTGCCATTAACGTTCCCGGCCCCACCATCTTACCCAATTCACAGCCGCATCAAATGATGTATACACCACTGAACATAAATCGGCATCTATGCCGTAATTGAATGACGCTCCTTTTGGATATGACAAATGGTGAATGAGCCGAAACTTGTTTGGCTCCTTCTTAGGCACCACCCCCAATAGAGAAACTTTTAGATTGACCAACGGAGGCACCCTAAACGGGCCCGCCGTCCGCCCCAACTCCACCTCCTTCCTTAACTTCCCAGAAACTACCTCGGGGGTGATCAAGAGCGGACCTCAGATTCTTATGAACCAGGGGCCCCTCGGCGTAAATGATGGAATACGAAAACCGAACTTAAAACTGTTAACAAATAAAAGTGGCCGCTGCCCGATCTGGGTACCTATCTAGGAACTCCTGCATCTATTCCACCCGCACTGGAGTCAGATTTTTTTCCAGCAGCGTCCCCGCCCTCCCTTTGTTTTCCCCCTCTAAAAACACGGGCTGGCTCCATGGGGCCCCCGCACAAGGTGCATTCGTGCTTAAATTTGCACTTAGCCCCGGATCTGCAATTTCCTTTGTTGAAAAGGAAACATAAGCCCTTCGCTGATGCTGCCGCAAGCGTTCCCGTTGTTGACCCCTCAAGCGCCCCTGGAAGGGCTGCACCGTCCTAGTCGGTGCCGTCACCAGTAACCAAAGCCCAATATCCTTGTGATCCCACCGGATATCAGGCCTAACCGCCCTGCGTTGCCGAAACTGTTCGTCATAGTGGAGCCAACCCACCCCGGCGTAAACCCGATACGCTAGTATAGCGAGCGCTTGCAGCCAGTTGCTAAACGTGCATGGGATTAACCAATAACCAGGGTGCAGGGAACGGTGAAGGTCACTGTTCGGGGGCAGGTGTTGCGGAGGTCACTGTTAAGGGAGCAGGGTACTGTAGAAGTCACTGTTAAATGGGTGAGCGCAGTGGAGGTCTCTCTTAAGGGGGTAGGGTACTGTTGAGGTCACTGTTAAGGGGTGGGGTGTTGTGAATGTCACCGGTAAAGGGGTGGTGTGAGGCGGGGTCACTGTTAAGGGGATGGTTCACTGTGCAGGTCAAAGTTGAGGGAGTGGGGTGCTGTGGAGGTAAATGTTAAGGTGGCGTGGACTTGTGGAGATCACTGTTAAGGGCTAGATCACTGTGGCGGGTAACTGTTAAGAGGGTGGGCTGCGGTGGAGGTCTTTGTTAGAGGGCGGTGGGGTGTTGTGGAAGTCACATTTGAAGGGGGTGGGGCACTTTGGGGGTTCAGTGTTGAGGGCTGGGGTGCTATTGAGGTCACTGTTAAGGGGACGGGTTGAGGTAGAGGTCACTGTTATGGGAGACATAGTCTATCTTATAACAGCACACACAAACATTAAAGGAAAATAGTGGAAATATACCCGTGCGAACCTGGGTCCTTCTGCTAGTATATATATATATATATTTGTGGTCATGGCTACCTGTGAGCAGAGCGGGAAGCATGCCTAACCCGGGACCCTACACTGGCTGACTTGTTCCTGGAGCCAGGAATGCGGGTAGGCCTAAAGGGGGCATACCTAATGAGAACAACAGAGAAAAGGGGTGGGAGGGAGGGAGGGGCATGAGAGGGATGTATGCCGGGTTGAGAGAGCCCATGAATAAATGGGGCAGACACCCCTCCCAGAAATGCAGGCTGAACTTCAGCCTTCATTATATAATTATATATTATATACACATATAATCCACAGTGGGAAATGATAAGATCTGCCTTGACCAAACATTGGGAATTGTTAGGTTTAGATACAACTTTGGATGAAGTTTTACCACCATTTCCATCTATTACCTATAGAAAGTCCCAGAATTTTAGAGACATTTTATGCCTTTGGGTCACAGGGTCAAAGATGGGGTTGCTCACCTTGTTGCCAATGTGTCGCTTGTCCAAATTTAGACAAAGCCTCTCACTTTTCCAACCCTACTAGAACCACCAAACAATACAAGATTACTCATAATATTACATGTGGTACATCAGGAGTAATCTATCTGGCACAATCTTCATGCCAACTCATTTATGTGAGAATTGAGGAGACGTGTCAGGGAAGGGGCGAAGGATGAGAATGATTTAACGAAATTAAAATCTATTCCTAGGCATTTTAAAGAATTCCATAACTGTGAAAGATCTCAGTTTCATGTAAGAGGCATTGATCGTGTCCTTATATCCATAAGAGGTGGTAACTGGAAAAAAACTACTTGCTGAAAAGAAGGTAAGATGGATTACGTTGCCCCATTTGGGTTAAATGAATATCTGATTTTCTCACCAGACTTGTGATTTTTAATTTTTGCTTCTTCTCCTTGGTCCCAAAATGGTCACTGATTTAATTACCTTATTTTATTTCTTTTTACTCATTGTTTATATGTGTTGTTTTTTTAGGTCATTCATACCTACAAGCTATTAGTGGAAGAGGTATAGATTCATGGAGAATGATATGGTCGGACTTGAGATGAGGGTGCACCACCAATGAGGTCAGGTGAGGCGATCGCCTCAAGCAGCACCGGGAATTGATAAGATGGGGGGCAGCCGAAGGGCCATGGGCTGAAGGTAGAGGTTAGTTTAAGAAATTGGCATTGGGAAAGGGGCGCAGTTTCAGTTTTCGCCTCAGGCAGCAGAAAGTCTAGGTGCACCCCTGGCATGGAGATGCTCCATATCAAGAAGGATATATAGAGGGTTATTTATTATCCTGAAATACACCTCCATTAGGTATATTTCAGGCGCAGATTGCGTTGTAATAGTTAGTTGCGCCGCAATCTACGACTTTTCCCAGCTCAAGCCAGGTCTAAAAAGTGAAAGGGACATGCCTCTTTTAGACACAGAAAATGATCTAAATGTAAGCCAGCAAGGCAACTATCTTACAAAAAGACTGGCGCTTGATACGCCGGAATTATGTAGAGGCCGGCGGCGCTTCAAAACTCAGCAGATTCATAGCCACATATAGGGGTTATTAGTACGGCGTCTAGAATGCTGGTCTCAATAAATGGCCCCCACAGACTTTTAACCCCTTAGGCCTCTTTCACACGGGCGTTGCGGGTGCACTCCGTCAAACAGTGCGGGTGCGTTGCGGGAATCGCCGCGATTTTTCCCTGCGAGTGCAAAGCGCTGTCATGCGTTTTGCACGCGGGAGAAAAATCGGCACTTTTGGTACCCAGACCCGAACCTGCACTTCTTCACAGAAGTGCATGTTTGGAGTCAGAAATTATCCCGCTGGTATTATTTCACATTATAACATAGTTATAATGTAAAATAATACCCTTAGCCATCTTCCTAATGTTTAAACCGGTGCAGAATGGGTTAAAAATAATAAACTAATAATAACTTACCTGGTCCATTTGATCGCGAAGCCCGGCATCCTCTCTGTTAGCTTGCTAGTAGGAAAGGACCTGTGATGATGTCACAGCATCACATGGCCCAATCACCTGCTCCATCACTATAGTGATGGAGCATGTGATTGGTCCATGTGACCATGTGACATCATCACAGGTCCTTTCCTACTAGCAAGCTAACGGAGAGGATGCCGAGCTTCGCGATCAAATGGACCAGGTAAGTTATTATTAGTTTATTATTTTAACCCATTCTGCACCGATTTAGACATTAGGAAGATGACCAGAGTATTATTTTACATTATAACTATGTTATAATGTGAAATAATACAGAACCGATTACACATCCCGATGGTTGCATAGCAACCATGCGGGAACTATCGCAAAGCATCCGCACTTGCTTGCGGATGCTTGCGATTTCCCGCAGCCCCATTCACTTCTATGGGGCCTGCGTTCCGTTAAAACGCAGAAGATAGAGCATGCTGCGATTTTCACGCATCGCAAAAGTGATGCGTGAAAATCAACTGTCATGTGCACAGCCCCATAGAAGTGAATGGGTCCGGATTCAGTGCGGGTGCAATGCGTCCTCCTCACGCATTGCACCCGCGGAACTTTCGCCCGTGTGAAAGGGACCTTAAGGACTCAGCCCTATTTCACCCTAAGGACTCAGCCATTTTTGCAAATCTGACCAGTGTCACTTTATGTGGTGATAACTTTAAAACGCTTTTTCTTATCTAGGCCATTCAGAGAATTTTTTTCATCACATATTGTACTTCATGACAGTGGTAAAATGATAAAATACTAAATTTACCCAAAATTTAGAAAAATTTGCAATTTTCCAAGTTTCAATTTCTCTACTTCTATAATACATAGTAATACCGCCAAAAATAGTTATTGATTTACATTCCCCATATGTCTACTTCATGTATCGATCATTTTGGGAATGCTATTTCATTTTTGGGGACGTTATAAGGCTTAGAAGTTTAGAAGCAAATCTTGAAATTTTTCAGAAATTTTCTAAAACCCACTTTTTAGGGACCAGTTCAGGTCTGAAGTCACTTTGTGAGGCTTACATAATAGAAACCACCCAAAAATTACCCCATTCTAGAAACTACACCCCTCAAGGTATTCAAAACTGATTTTACAAACGTAATTAACCCTTTAGGTTTTCCACAAGAGTTAATGAAAAATGGAGATAAAATTTCAGAATTTCGATTTTTGGAAACTTTTCCATTTTAATCCATTTTTTCAGTACAAAGCAAGGGTTAACAGCCAAACAAAACTTAATATTTATTCCCCGATTCTGTAGTTTGAACGAACATCCAATATGGGGTTGTAAACTGCTGTATGTGCAGCATACGGGTGTTAATACCCGACACTGCAAAAGGTTTATTATGTGTATGTACCTTTAATTTATTTCCTTGTACAGGCCTGCAGGGGTAGTGTCTACTACAGCCACTAGAGGGAGACAGTGCGCCCCACTATATATAGGTAGGCCCAAGCATAGGAGAGTTAGTTCAGTGCAGACAGTTGTCTGTGAAGTGTGTGCAGACCGAGTAGTCTGTGTGGGACTCCTTTCATGTCCTCAGCAGGTAGCAAGGGAAATCCTCCAAGTGTAAAGAACCAAGGATAGAAGCCGACTAAGAGGTATTTGGGCCTTGGATTATAAAGTAACCCAGGAATAGACAGGTCAGAAGAACTGAAGAGTACCTGAGGAATAGTGGAGAGTCAAATCCCTGTGCAGATTTAGGCCTGCTTGATCTAAGAGGAGTTGCAATCTATATTCATCTGTGATCTATTCATCTGAAACTACTCTGCACTTCAATGTATTAAGGAACTGCGCTTCCATCCATTTATGTGTATGATTACCATCAAAGCTTCAGTAAAGTTCAAGTTTGTTTTATCATCACGTGGTTCCTCAGTTATTCCTGCTATCAGCAAACGGCGTGCCACCGTTACTTGGCACTGGCGTCACGAACATTACCTATCACTACCTGCCCTTGCAGAGAGTCAGCTGTCCCAGGTTAGTGGTCACAATTGCACTACAACATCCAGGAACACTATTAACCCTAACTTGAGTACGCTGCACCTCTCTTTTGGCGTCACGAACAGGATACGCACGCTTATTAGTGCAAGAAGCGTGAACTTTGTGCCTCATCCAGTTTGCTCTGTGACCAGAGTGACTTTTGGGACTTTATTTGCATTGTTGGGCCAGAAAAGTGTGCCTAAAGTGGACCGGAGGCGCTGTCCAGTATTGCGCCATCCTTAAGAAAAGAACTGTGTACTTGAAAGCGATTTTTGGGAACTTTTTATAATCCTGCTTGCTGTCGGTGAATGGCACCCAAGATGGCCGCCCACCTCATGGACTGAAATTTGCTGCACCATTAGAGGAGTGTACAGGGTGCCACCCCTGAAGAGCGGGAAGCTCCGCCCCGCCCACTTGCCTGTGCTCAGTGGAAGGACGTCGCCTCTACGCACCGCCGTGGCCCAGCCTTTGAACCCTGCACGTCATCGCGCGGGCGCGCGCCCGAGATCTCAGGGGAACTTGGATTGCGCTACACCGGAGTAAGTAAAAACTCCTGGGGGCTAGTGACATCAGTACCGGAGGGGTTTGCATTGATAACCGAGACCCTGAGAGAGTCCCCGGACCTTAACCAAAGACAAAATCCGCTGGTCAGTACCTCCCAGCGTGGCATCGGGCCTGCACGCTGCTATCTTAAAGGGACCGCACCGGCCAGACTGTTGCTCCTAGCAACACCCCCAGTCGATTCAATACTTCTTCAAGCTGCGCATGTCGGATCCAGAGATAAGCGAGCAGCCTGCCCCCAGGGAGCCTGTGGCCACAGGCGGTACCACAGCCACCAGCCTGATGCCGCTGACAATGCCATATTATTTCAGGGCCCCATGGTTTCCCGCTATACAGGAGAGCCTCATACTTTGAAAGACTTTAAGGACAAAATGATGGCGTTGTTCAAACTATACCCTGTTAATGCAGAACAGCAGATGGAGATACTGTTAGCCCAGCTAGAAGGGGCAGCCCGCAGAGAAGTCATGTCCTGGCCTAACTCTGAGAGGAGCACCCTGGATCAAATTTTTAGCCGCCTCAGAACCACTTTTGAAGTACGGACCGCGTCCGAAGTAAAGATGCGCTTCTTTGGGAAGAAACAGAAACCTGGTGAGTCTCTCCGCGATTTTGCTCACTCTCTCCAGGAAGCCTTGGGGGCTGTTGTTCAGATAGATCCCAGGGAGGCTGATACCCAAGACCAGACCCTGAGGGAACAGTTCATTGCAGGGATATACAACGAACAGTTAAAAACCCAATTGAAAATGTTGTCTGCCCAACATCCTAGTAGCACCTTTCTGGACTTTAAAGAACTGGCCATTAGTATTTTGGGTCAAACCCTGCCTGCAGAACCAGTGGCCCCGTCTGAGCCCCTAGCTTGTAAACCTAAGCTGGCTATTATTAACCAGTCCGGGGCCAGCCAAGCAACCCAGGCTCCAACCTCTGATACTGTTGCTATGTTAGTGGAACAGGTTAATCATCTCACTAAAAGCCTGGAAAAAGTGTGCAGGAAATTAGAGGAGTGGGAGAAACCAGTAATGTTAGAAGAGGAATTGCTTCTACCTCCAAAGCCGTTTCCTCCTGCCTATCAGGAGTTTCACCCCAGAGATCCCGGGAGACGTATAAGTGACCGGTTTAAGGACCATAAGCGGCCTGTCTGTAGTTATTGTAAAAGTTGGGCCACACAGAATCTACATGCTGGCAGTTAAGCGGGCCACCCTCGAGGCTGAGGACCGCCCCTCGGGAGGTAGAACAATAGGTCCAAAAGACCCAAGCTGGATGCCCCGGTATGTAGGGTCCCGTCCTAAAATAAGTGTCAAAATCAATGGGATCCCTTTTGAAGCTTTGTTGGACACTGGGTCTCAAGTTACAACTATCCAGCAGCCTACCTTTGAAAAATACTGGGACTCCAGCCTACTAACCCAGCCACCTGAATCCTGGATGGAGATCATCGCAAGTAATGGCAAGCCAGTGAAAGTTCATGGATACTGGGAGCCCACTCTCCAGGTGGGAGAAGCTACTTTGCCTCAACAAGGTGTGATAGTGGTACAGGCCGGAGATAGAGGGGTCATCCTGTAATTGTAGGTACCAATGTCTTTAAAAACTGTTACCCTGAGGTGCTTGAAGCGCTGCACCAGACTCTGCCTACTGCTCCCTCTGCATCCAAGAAAGCCATCCAAAAGACTATCAGTGTACTGTGTGCTCAGCAGAGGTTTGCTAATGAGAAAGGGAGATCTGTACCGCCAGGATCCGTGATAATAGGCCGGTGACTCTGCCCCCAAACTCTCAAACTCTCCTGTGGTGTCGTGCCGTTCTTGGAGTCCAGGGCCAAGACTATCCAGCCCTGGTGGAGCCTATCCAGATGGAGAACTATCCTTATGTGAGAGCTGCCAAGTGCCTGGTGACCGTCTCCCAAGGTAAAGTACCTGTCCGTCTGATTAACCTGAGTGATCATCCTGTTGCGCTTACTAAGCACTGCCCTGTTGCCCAGCTTTCACAGGTATTCTTCCAGGATGTCATCCGCCTGCCTGTCACCGAGAAGCCGCCAGCTGCCGCTCGAGGACATCTTCCTGTGAGCGATTCACAAGTGCCCTGGTGGGAGGAACTCCATGTCGGGGACGAAGCTACCCCCAACATCAACTAGAGGGAATTCTGAATCTGGTAAAGAAACACCATCAGGCCTTCAGTAAACATGCAAAGGACTATGGAGAGGTCAGTGTCATTCAACACACCATACCCACTGGCTCTCATCCTCCCATCAAAGAGAGGTATAGACCCATACCACCTACTTCATACCAAACTGTTAAGGAGATGATCCAAGAAATGAAAGGCTCAAACATAATTCGGGACAGCCGTAGTCCCTGGGCTGCACCCCTGGTTCTGGTAAAAAGAAAGATGGCGGCATCCGCTTTTGTGTAGATTACAGAAAGATAAATCAGATAACTCACAAAGATGCCTATCCATTGCCACGTATTGAAGAGTCTCTAACTGCTCTAGGCTCCTCAGCCTATTTCTCCACATTAGACTTAACCAGCGGGTACTGGCAAGTGCCCATGGCCCCTGAGGATAGAGAAAAGACTGCTTTTACCACTCCTATGGGCCTGTTCGAATTTAACTGTATGCCGTTCGGACTGTGCAATGCTCCCGGGACTTTCCAAAGGCTAATGGAGCGGTGTTTAGGCCACAAGAACTTTGAGACGGTGCTGTTGTATCTGGATGACGTTATCATCTATTCTAAAACTTATGAGGACCATTTAAAGCACTTAGCTGAGGTGTTTGAAATCCTTATTAAATATGGCCTCAAAATTAAACCGTCCAAATGTCACCTGCTTAAACCTGCTGTGAAATACCTGGGACATGTTGTAGGCGCAGAGGGGTCCAGCCTGATCCTGATAAGTTGGCTGCTGTCCGAAATTGGCCGGTCCCTACCACCGT
Organism: Bufotes viridis; assembly: GCA_033119425.1. Classification (NCBI taxonomy): domain Eukaryota; kingdom Metazoa; phylum Chordata; class Amphibia; order Anura; family Bufonidae; genus Bufotes; species Bufotes viridis. The sequence continues at coordinate 71,803 of JAKVIS010000400.1, forward strand.
GAAAGAGGTGAGGAGTTTCCTTAGCTTTGCTGGCTATTACCGGCGCTTTATCCCCCACTTTGCGCAAATAGCGGATCCAATCCAGGAACTCCTGAGGGGCAACCAAAAAGAGCCCAAAGACTCCTGTCCCCATTGAATGGAATGAAGAGAGAGATCACATTCCAATTGTTAAAAAGAAGTTGACGGAGCCTCCTGTGCTGGGGTACCCAGACTACAGTAAGCCATTTCACCTTTACACAGATGCCAGTAAGAAAGGCCTGGGAGCAGTGCTGGCTCAAGTGCAAGAGGGAAAGAGAGAGTGATAGCTTACGCCAGCCGGTCCTTAAAGGGAGCTGAAAAGAATGATCAGAACTACAGCTCTTTCAAATTGGAGTTTCTGGCCTTAGTGTGGGCGGTAACAGAAAAGTTCAAGGACTATCTGGCTGCTACTCCATTTATTGCATTCACTGATAATAACCCTCTAGCCCACCTGAATACTGCTAAACTGGGGGCCTTAGAACAGAGATGGGCTTCCCGCCTTGCTAATTACGATTTCACTGTAAAGTACCGGGCTGGCCGTTCAAATGATAATGCTGATGCCCTGTCAAGGCTCCCCACTGAAATAGCACCTGATGACATGCGGGATGCCTGGGAGGATGTAGAAATGCCAGCATTTTATAACAGGTTTGCTCAACAGGACCAGGCTCAAGCTGCCAATAACAGAGCCACTGATCCTCCATCCTCTAACAAGCCTGAACCCAGAGAGGAAAAGTGGATTAAGTTGCAATCAGAGAGTAGAGTTCTCGGTGAACTGCTGGACTTCCTCACCAGTGGCAGAGCCCCTGAAAGAATTCGACGAAAGACCGCAGACCCAGAACTAACCAAATTGTGGAGGCAGCGTCAACAACTTTTCCTTCAAAAGGCCTATTGCTGCGAAGAAGCCTGGATCCTGTATCAAATGACAGAGTGCACCAGATCCTCATCCCACGTCGAGATGCAGGTATGGTTTTGGAAATGTATCATGACAGGTCTGGACATTTTGAGGTTCAAAAGACTGAGGCCACTGTCCGTAGGCGGTTCTATTGGGTCGGAATGAGAGAGGACATTGAGAGGTGGTGTCGGGAATGTACAGCCTGTGCCCTGAAGAGAGGTGAACACCATGATCAGAGAGCACCGCTGCATCCCATTGTAAGTACCGCCCCTCTTGAACTTGTTGCTATTGATCATGTAAAGTTGGAGCCCAGTCGCTCAGGGTATACCTATGCTATGACTATTATTGATCACTTCACCAAGTTTGTCGTAGCAGTGCCTGTGAACGACCTGACAGCCAAGACGACAGCTGAGTTGTTCTGGAAACACTTCCTCCTGCCCTACGGTTGTCCAGAAAAGATCCTCACCGACCAGGGACCCGCCTTTGAGTCTCATCTGTTCCAGGAGCTGTGCCGATTACACAACTGCCACAAGGTCCGGACCACGGCCTATCATCCACAAGGTAATGGACTCTGTGAAAAGATGAATCAGACCTTGATCGAAATGCTGAGAGCCGTGCCTCCTGAGACCAGAGGAGATTGGCCTAACCTGCTACCACAACTCATGTACACCTACAATAATACCATTCATTGTTCCACCGGGTACACTCCCTTTTACCTGATGTTTGGGCGTCAGGGTAAATTGCCTGCGGATCATTCCCTGGATGTACAAGTGCCTGACACCATAAATCCCCTGCCTAAAACTGACTGGGTAATTGAACACCAAAGGCGCCTGTTAAATGCTAAAGAGATTGTCCAGGAGCGTATGGAAAGTGCCGAGAACGGCAACAAAGAGACTATGATCTGGCAGCCCATGCAGAGCCTCTTGCCGTGGGGGATGTTGTATGGTTAAAAGATAACCACCGCACCAGTAAGTTGGACAGCAAATGGGAGCGGACTCCCTATGTTGTATCTGCCATCCCCAATGCTGGAACTCATACTTATGAAATTACCAGGGAAGGTAAGGGTTCCCAAATTGTTCACAGAAACCACCTAAAACTCTGCATGACAAAGGGGCCCATTGCTGGAGACTCCGGACCCCAGTCTCCTGTGCCAGAACTTTCTGCTCAGCCTGTGGAGCCTATGCAGGCTGTGGCAGATCTATTAAATGATGCTGAACCACTCCATTGGTTCCTCACACCCTGGTTAAACTTGTTGGTGCCTGCTCCAGCACCCACCGGCCTTTCATCTCCAGAGGAGCCGGATCAGGGTACCAGTAGCGAGGGTCCCACTGAGGAGACCCTCCTGCTCCTTCTGCTCCTTCTGTTCTTCCTCCAATCCCGTTGCCATGGGAGGAAGAGACTCCCATTCTAAGGAGATCCACCCGGGTAACCAGGGGCGCCCGCCAGTCCGTTTGGGATACTTTGACTATGCTGGTGGCATCTCCCCCTGGAAACTCCTGTGTAAGTTATCAGTTAAGTAAGCTTTGTGCTCAGAATGGACTCCCCAGTGCGAGCCTCCATGCACTATTATATTGCATTCTGTTTGATTCTATTCTGTTATGGACTTATATACTTACCATGGACTGTCCTGGTTTTATATTTAAACACGCTGTGCCAGGTCACTGCCCCTGTTCCATATGGTTACCTGATAAGAAGAGAACGTCGCCCTGTTTCCCTTCCATTTATATGCTATGTCTTATTCATGTTTTATATTGTTGCATGTGTATCTTTATGCCTATTGTTGTGTAGAAGGGACACCCCACTAGAGTACGAGGCCGTACTCATTTCAAAGCAAGGGGGTATGCAGCATACGGGTGTTAATACCCGACACTGCAAAAGGTTTATTATGTGTATGTACCTTTAATTTATTTCCTTGTACAGGCCTGCAGGGGGTAGTGTCTACTACAGCCACTAGAGGGAGACAGTGCGCCCCACTATATATAGGTAGGCCCCAGCATAGGAGAGTTAGTTCAGTGCAGACAGTTGTCTGTGAAGTGTGTGCAGACCGAGTAGTCTGTGTGGGACTCCTTTCATGTCCTCAGCAGGTAGCAAGGAAATCCTCCAAGTGTAAAGAACCAAGGATAGAAGCCGACTAACAGGTATTTGGGCCTTGGATTATAAAGTAACCCAGGAATAGACAGGTCAGAAGAACTGAAGAGTACCTGAGGAATAGTGGAGAGTCAAATCCCTGTGCAGATTTAGGCCTGCTTGATCTAAGAGGAGTTGCAATCTATATTCATCTGTGATCTATTCATCTGAAACTACTCTGCACTTCAATGTATTAAGGAACTGCGCTTCCATCCATTTATGTGTATGATTACCATCAAAGCTTCAGTAAAGTTCAAGTTTGTTTTATCATCACGTGGTTCCTCAGTTATTCCTGCTATCAGCAAACGGCGTGCCACCGTTACTTGGCACTGGCGTCACGAACATTACCTATCACTACCTGCCCTTGCAGAGAGTCAGCTGTCCCAGGTTAGTGGTCACAATTGCACTACAACATCCAGGAACACTATTAACCCTAACTTGAGT